>OZ035882.1:105146183-105397215 GCA_964034835.1 Muscina levida | reverse complement strand
AATAAGAAGAACCTAACGTTACAAAAACATATATTTTAAAAGGTATTTCAAATATTTTTAATAATATATCACCAGTATTTTCAAAGAAATAAAGTACATCAATTTGTTTACTAGTACTTGATGAAATAAATACAATCTCATGTATTTGGAACAAAAGGTATGTTAGCACCAGTCGAAACAATTAAACATTTCGCGATAATCTTATTTTCGGCATAAAAGTGAATGTGTTAAAGATATGTGGGAAATCTTATGATTGGCATAGGCTGCTGGACTTTTACCCGTCATATACGATTGCCTATACATGCTGGACTTTTTCTCGTTCTAAACAATTACATATCCGATAATATAGCTGCACACTACATAGCCATTTCTCTAAATTTTAGAATAACATTTATTTTTACTCTACCACTAAGGAAATGTAATAGGAGTGCATTAGTTCTGTTCAGTTTTATTTTACAAATATATCACTCAATACACTTTCCACCCAAGGGCAAAGAATGCAACTAAGTATTAGACACACGTGAGTCTATACTATTATCGAAATGTGTACTCATGGTATGTTAATATATGCATGCAAGTTATATCTGGTGTGTATATCACATTGTATCCAAGCCCCACTATACATTTCCTATCAAAGTTGATGAAATTTATGCTTAATTAAAAGCGACACAAAACACAGAAAAATGTGTGTGTGTGTGTGAGTGTTTGCCGCTGTTTTAATACCTGGGTAAACGCACCATGTAGTGGTCACCATGGTCCCCAACTGATAAACTTGCTCCCTTGGCTTGGCTCCTAAACTGCGGTGAAACTCTCGTGGGGCATATTGCTCATGGTACAGCTCAACGTAAGCAACAACAACGGTGCGCTACAATTAATGTTGACTTCAAACGCACTCTATGATAAGTTGTACAATGCAAGCGACTGCAACGACTGGATGGATGGGTGATTAGACGGGTGGACAGGGCGAATGGATGGACGAAACGTAGAAAGCCTTAACTAATTCAATTAAAAAATTGAGTCGAATTTAAGGAGAAAAAAAAACCAACTTGAACGAAAGAGTCTCAACAAGAATCCAGTCAACGAAAATGATATGCATAAAATGTTTGTGTAAAATAAAGGGTGGTATGTTTTGATGTGTTAAATATTTTTGCTACCAACATTAAGTTTGAATAACAACGAAAGTTTGATCAAATCATAAGCTACGCGTCGAATTTATTGCCAAATACTTTTCGAGATGGAGCTTTTTCATCCTATGGCACAACATGTCCCAGCCAGCGCATTCACTCTATTCCGGCGCTTTTGAATACCTCGATGCCAGTATACAGTTCATAAGCCTAAAATTATTTGGAGGAGGATGTATATCATTTGATACGACCCAAAGTGTAACACATAGCAGTCACTTTAGACACTAGGTTTCTTTGATCTAAATTCTATTCCTGAAGTTTGTAAGTCGTTCGAGCCATTTCAGTCTGTCTGACCGGCTGGTAAGCACGATAACATTCGAAAACGTTACCAATTGTTTTGAAACTTTGCATGAGTTAATCTTTCTTAAAACTACTTACGGGACTGCATATGGGCTACATGGCCTCGCCCCTTCTGATACCTCCCATACAAAAATACCATTCCACCCACTTTAGAAATAGTAATAATGTTATTTCTGTATTTAGTAAAGCTTATAACAGGATAAAGTGTTGTCAAAACATGAAAGTCTAGCCACGCACCTTCTGAGGTAATGGTATAAATGTACCATTCCGCCCACTTTAGAAATCGGGCAATAATATCAATACACACAACGCGATCTTGTCCAAATTTTGTAATTTGTTAAGATATAACAGGATAACGGTGTGGTGAAAAAAATGGGAAGTCTAGTCACGCCCCTTCTGATACCTCCTATACAAATGTACCAATCCGCCCTCTTTAGAGATGGAGCAATAATATCAATAAACCCAACGCGATCATGCCCAAATTCTGTAGTTAGTAAAGCTAATTCAGGATAAAGTTTTGGAGAAAAAAACTGCTAGTCTGTTTACGCCCCTTCTGGTTTCTTATATACAAATGTACCACTACGCCCACTTTATATAATATCAATATACTTAAAAATGTTATGTTTCACTGAGGGTGAGGGTACATGTAAGTCGGTTTTCCCGACTGAAGCTATCTTACTGGTTTATACCTTCCATCACCCGGCAACTGGCACACCCTTTACCCTTGAAATGTGAGTAAAGGTAAAAAGAATCTGACAAGAAAAACACATGAAGCACACGCACGCATACCACGCTTCCTCACTTCGGCAGCAATGAAAACAAACAAGATCTACTGCGGATGGATTGTTGGAATACCCAATGACTCTGCCATAACTGAATGCATCATCACTTGCAACGAGTGTGCCCAGTTAACGGCAGCACTTGCGCCCACAATATTCAATAATTCTTCATCGCCGGGCGAAACTACTTCCTACGTTTACTTAATTTGTTGTTCAGTTGTATTCCTTCAGTTGAGCCGATTTCTGTTTCCACTCCATCCAACACTCATTAGTCTCCCACAACTTGTATTAAGATAATCTGATGATGCTGATGATGATGATGGTAAGTGCCAAGAGAAGCAGAAAAATGCTCAAACCACACATATACCCATAACATCGAGCGCCTTTTCCGTTGAAGCGTGATGTTGGTCATGTTCTTTGGCCAAAACTCTTCTTGAGATTAATTTAATCGAGTGACGAAAAAAAGAAACGCTGGCCTATAAGTTCTACTGTTGTGAAGTTGGTTGTTTCGTAAATGAATTGTTTGTTGATTTCAGTTGAACGATTAGCTAAAATTGCGAGAATTTACAAGAAACTGAGAAAATGCGTTTACTCCCTAGTTTGGTTAAACACAGTACATTTGTGGACACGTAAGCCGCTTTTGAGTCGCTCACTACATAAGCCTTCCTTAGTAAAGGCTCTGTCAACGACTGTGGCCCATTAGTCGTTTTGGAATGTTAAATACAAAGTAAGTTTTTAATCCGTATTGCGAGTTGTTTAAAAGGCTTTTGGCTGAGAAATTAAAGGAAAATATTTCACAGTTTTAGATAACGAAACTGGTCACAAACGCACTTAAGGTTAACATATCTAAACCATGTATAACATTTGAATAAATTAACCTTCACATGGTTTAACTTTTAAACAATGTTATATGTTAGAATATAATAAGAGACTGAGTGCAAACACAAACCTAAAAGTTAAAAGGTTGTTGCTCCCATCCACCTAAAATTGTGTCAATGAGCACGAATTGTGGTTTGGAGCCGTCTGTCGTTTAAACCGGCTCACACGGCACCATGACCATTTGAAAGACTTTAACTGACATTACATCAGTAATAGAAATATAGAGAAATTGTTAATAGTCAATTTCGTAATCAAGCATAGTATTAATTTAAATAAGTAATTGATATTATAAATAAGTATTTAAAACATTGGTCAGTAACACATTTTTTTCAAACAAGCTATAAAATTATTTAAATACAAAAACCATTCAATTAAGAAAATATTTTTTTTTATGGAATATTGTTTTTCTGTTCTTATTAAGGAAACTGCTGGTAAAAACGACAAAATATAGAAAAAATTTTATAACTGTTAATTGTTGTTAACCCCTTTAGGATTGTGCAATATTTGGATATGGTTCACCGCCAAATTGAGAAATGTATAACTTAGTACGGGGAAAAGTAAAGCACATCAAAGCATACAACTGAGCAGTGGTATAAAAATCGCTGGTAGTGACGTTGGCTGGAAAATGGGCGAAGTAGCCACGCCCCTTCAAGTACCTCCCATTCAAAATTACACATATATGTGTTTTGACCTATACAGAATTTATGCAGAGGAACCCATCCAACCAAATTCGGAGAGCTCCATAAAAGGACCGCGTAGAGACTCCCACAGCACTCCTCAGATGAGTGTTTACGGAGTGTACGTATAAAGGGCGTCCGAAAGAGCTCCGCATGGGATGGTTTTAGGAGCGTTGACCCTTATTGTCATTTTATTATCTTTGCACTCCTGAAAAGAAACGTATAGTGGCTCCCACAGCGCACCTCAAAGGAATGTTTGAGAGTTGCGCCCGAAAGTGCTCCACATGGGATTGTGTTAGAAGCGTTGTTCTAAAGCATTCAATGAAATAAAGGGTGGTTAAATTTTAAGGGGACCGGCCGTGGCATGATGGTTAGAACACGCGACTACCATGCGAGAGATGCCAGGTTCAATTCCTGGCTCCAGTCATATTAAAAATAAACAAAATTAAAAATAAATTTTTCTTTCATTGCCGGCCCTCTCGATGTTGTCGTTAGCAACTTCGCAGTATAAGTGTCGAGTTAATCGGCATGTCTAGTAAAAGCTTCTCAGACAGTGACGTTCGCATTCGTCGATAAACAAGTAGGTGCCGTTAGTTCCGAATCTAAAAATAGATAGCGTGTTAATTCACAACACCGCGAGAAGCTATCCCATACCTCATTTATGGGGGCAAAAGTGCAGAATATGGGGCGGGAGGCAAAAAAAAGAAAAATGCCACTCCCCTCCAAATACGCCCTAAAACAAGAATATCAAGGTCAAAGTTGGCGCTAAGGCCCACGAGGCCCGGAGGGCCCAAAATAAGGGGCCCATTGGGTTCTGTGATAACCCCCCGATTTTAAGTTGCTTGTCCTGGGCCGAGTTAGAGCCATTTAAATTTCCGGGATAAAACCCCGTAAAAAATTAAAAAAAATGGGAAAAATCATGGAAAATTAGAATAATTTAATGAAATGAATTGAAAAATTCCATATAAAAATGAAATGTCATCAAAAATGTGTGAAAATTTTATTTTTTTTTTTTTGAATTTTTAAGGTTTTTTTAATTAAAAAAAGAAAATTGAGAAAAAAATTAAGGAAACACAATTTCAAGAAATATTTGAAAAAATTCAAGAAAAAGTTCAAAAAGAAATATTTGAAAAAAGAACATTAAATTAAAAAAAAATAAAAGTGGAAACAATAACGACAAATTTTAAAAATATTTAAAAAAAGCTATGTTTTGTAATGTTTTTTTTTTTTTTTTTTTTTTTGATATATCCCTTGAAATGATTATTTGTTTTTTTAATTTGATTTGTAACGGTTGAGATAGTCGCAGTAGCGCCGCAGGAAAACATTTTTCTTTTTGGTATATTCCGGAGAAATTATTTTGTTTTTGTAAATTATAGTGAAAATTGATATGTTGGGAGAAAATGCGCCGCAGCCAATTTTTTTTTTTTTTGTATATCCCGGGATTTTTTTTATTTTTGGTAAATTAGAATAAAGGCGCCGCAGGCAAAATCGGGCGATTTTTTTAAAAATAATTTTTTTTTTTGGTATATCCCGGAAATTTAAATGGCTCTAACTCGGTCCAGGAGACCCATAGGAACTTAGGAAAAATTACATCGTTGGATTAAAAATAACATCGTTAGATTCATCTCGAATACCTTTCATTTGAGTACCCGCACATGGGGGTCATCATAGAACCGAAAGGTGCCCTTTTTTTACCCCCCCGGGCTCCATGGGCCTGAGCGATGTTTGGGGACCAAGACGAAGACAATGGCATATTTTTTTTAATCGGGCTTCCGCCCCATATTCTGCACTTCAGCCTTTATGGGGTGTAAAGGGCAATTAAACAAAAAAAATGTTAAGGCGCGATGTTGATTTTGAATAAATACAAAATCCATCCGATGGTCCAAATTTTCGATGATGCTGAGGCATAATTGATGTTCTATGCAGTTAGCTCTGGAATTGTTTCTGGCTTATCGACTTACACCTTTACTTTCCAATAAACCCAAAGAAAAAAGTCCAACGCTGTAAAAAAAAAAACATTATATTGGCGGCCAATTAATATCGCCAACAAGTGAGATAATACGGCCATTGAATTTGTCGCGCAAAAGAGCCATTGTTTTGTTAGCTGTGTGGCAAGTGGCACCGTCCTGTTGAAACCACATATCGTCCACATACATGTATTCCGATTCGGACAATAAAAAGCTCGTTATCATATCACGATAGCGAACACCATTCACAGTAACTGCCTGACCGGTCTCATTTTGGAAAAAATACGGCCCTATGATGCCGCCAAACAGTCACTCTTTGTGGGTACATTGGTTTTTCGACAATTACTCTTGGAGTATCATTCGCCCAAATGCGGCAATTCAGCCTTTTAACGAATCCACTGAGGTGAAAATGTGCCTCATCACTGAAGATGATTTTCTTCGAAAATTGATCATCCGCTGTTGTCATTTCTTGCCACCATTCTGACCATTGACGACGTTTGGAATGGTCAAGAGGCTTTGTTCTTGAGTCAATTGTACCTTGTAAGCGTGTAAATGTAAGTCTTTGTGCATAATGTTCATCAACGACGAGCGTGAGTGGTGCAATAGTTGGGCACGACGACGAGCAGAGTACGCAGTACGAGCTGTAAGCGCATGCAGTGGTGTTTTCAAATCTCCTACAGACCGGTTTGCTCTAATTTTTGCACGGTTTTTGTAATAGTATGCACATTTGGACGATTAAATTGACCGAAAAAATTACGAAGTGCACGATATGCATTTTCATAATAAGCCTGAATAACTTTAACGCGTTGCCCGATTGTGTATCTTTCTATTGTTCAAATTGAGTTAGTCTGAAATTGAAAAATGTTAAAAGATATGCAGAAAAGGACTTGACGTTTAGGTGTGGTTACAATTTAACCACCCTGTACATGCAATGCACCAAACCTCTAGGCTGACATCATTATTTCTGCCACTGTACTCTACAACAACTACTTACGACAAAGTTTCTAATGACAAGTAATCCAATGAGATTATAAGTTATATTATCTTGTTAGATTGTTTGTTTAAATACACTATAGTGACTATAAGTTGTCCTACCCTATGCGTTATATTTCCTTCACATTCAATAAAATTCGCACATATACATATATGCACTCTCATCCATACTAAGTGGCTACATACCTGATGTAAAGTATTTTAGTACAATTTGGTTATACCTAAAAAAGTTGTAGATCAAACAAACCACAATACTCAAAGCAAATCCACTCTGCTTAAGTTTTTTGGTTAGCACATCTCTTGGGGGTCATCGTCGCATATTCCTCTATTCCTCGAAGCCCAACAGCCCTCTACAAAGTTGGCAGAATGGGCCAAGTGAAAGCTTTAGTTTGGTGGCCTTTATTAGCTTATTTTTCATATGCCAAAGCAATAAAAGTTAAAATTTATAGCCTAACTAATGGCAAAATAAACGAACTAAAATTTGGCGCTTTTTACCTTATTTCAGTCTGTATTTTTTGGCAAATTTTTTTTTGTTGCTTTACAAGGAAGTTTCTCTAACTAGGATTTCAATTGTTTGTGTGAAAAAAGGATTTTATTTATTTTTTTAGAACCGTTTCGTTTGAGGGTCTAAAAGGGTTAACAAATGAAATACTTGAGCAATTTTTTTTTTATATTTTACTTGGAGTTAGGTTTTACGTTTTCCAGCTTATGTTGATGATTGTCGTGACTGCGATAGGGTGTCTCCTGTCTCAGCCGGCTCGTCTCACTTTGTGATTTTGTTGTTATTTGCGGTGAAACAAGTGATTGTCTGACAAACGGAAAATGTCTCCTTTATTTGAGTGAGACTTGGTAATATTTTCTTGTTTCCGGATTAATTTTCGGCATAGAATACATATTTACTAAGTTGTAGCTATTTATTCCTTTTAATTTGGCAGGAAAGACACAGAAATAAGCGCAAAATATCTATACAACGGCTACGAAATAGCGTCAAAGTATCCTGTCTTTAGCGAGGATAATCTCTTTTTTGTCCTCCGTGACAAACGTATTTTGCAAAGAATGTAAGACCAAACCAAAAAAAAACGGCTATTGAATTATTCTGCCGGAAGGATTTAAGTTCTCAGCTTTTTGTTGTAAGGCGAAAAGTTCAGATTGCTTTTATGATTGCAATGACAATAAGCGCACAGGGTTGGAACTGAGGGCATAGTGTAAGTAGGGCCTACTAGCACACAAAAAGTGCAAAAAGTTTATTAAAGACTATGGGTGAAGGTAAATGCGCCCGAAGAAAGCGAAAGCGTTGGTTGCGACAGATTGTCCCTATGGGTGAAAACGCTCCTGCACCAAGGCCATTCGCAGGAATTTAAATTTTAAGAAATTTTCTGACATTGCAGTAAAAAAATATCAATAGGGAAAATGTGCGGCAGCAGAGTTGTCGCTAGCAATTGGCGCAGGTAGTTAGGGTTATGGCTTCTTCACCTAAGTTTCGCTTCAGTAATCCATACATGAGGAGAATCGTTATTCAACCAGTACAGAAATTTCAGTCACCCAATATAAGATATTGTAGAAGTCTTGAGTTATTGATATTAATACATTTTTAATTAAAATAAAATTACTTATGTATAATTTTTCCCCTTCTTGTGGTGCAAAATCGTCCAAAACTTTACTTATTTGTGTAGGAGGTATAGGTGCCGGTTTGTAATTTATGTGAGAAATATTAATTTTTCAAAAGAAAAGTAATTTTGAAAAGGGGTGAACCGATACAGTCCTTATTCATTCCTGACCCAAATTTTCATGCGTACAACTTACGAAAAATTTAACTGAATTCAGTGTACTTACAAATAAGATATGTATGTAAGACTATGGGGTGAGTTCGGTCCTTTGTATGAGAGGTACCAGAAGGGGTCTGTCAAATAGTTAGGTTATCTGAGGTTTCGCCTCCTATCACAATATAAATTAACCGACTAATTTGTATTACCCCCTAAATGTCCGTTTGGAAGTTATAGGAGAAATATTAATTTTCCAAAAATAGGTAATTTTGTATCGGAGGTACCAGAAGGGGTGACCCGATATAGTCCATATTCATTCCTGATTCATACTTTCATAAGCGTACAAATTACGCATAATTTGACTGAATTCAGTGTACTTAAAAAAAAATATGTTTGTAAGACTATGGGGGTGAGTTCGGTCATATGTATGGGAGGTACCAGAAGGGGTGTGTCAAATAGTTAGGTTTTCTGGGCTGTTGCCTCCTATAATAACATAAATTAATCGACCAATTTTCATTACCCCCGAAGAGTTCGTTTGGAAGTTATAGGAGAAATATTAATTTTCAAAAAATAGGTAATTTGTATGGGAGGTACCAGAAGGCGTGCACCGATGTAGTCCATATTCATTCCTGAGTAACATTTTCATAAGCGAACATCATACTCCAAATTTGAGTAAATTCAGTTTACTTACAAAAAAGTTATGAATGTAAAACTTGAGGGTTAATTATGTCATTTGTATGGGAGGTACCAGAAGGGGTATGGCAAAGGTTTCGGTTTTTCAAATAATTGTTTGCCAGTTTCTTCTTCTAGGGCTGACATTTTGAAATTGAAAAGAAACACAATATTTAATAGAATTGCAAGACGTTTGAAAAAAAAACTTAAGATGTGTAGAGTATATACAAGATATGGTATGTTAGTTGAAATGCGTTAAGAATGTGCAATAGTTGCTGTCATTGCATTGAAATGATGAAGCCTTCAACTCAACAAACAAATCTAGAAAGAGAATTGTAACGCAGCCTAGAAACTTAAAATTGTTATTGCTGCTAGTAGCTGAAGTGCACATGCACATGATTTCGGACATGATGACGATTACGGATCTGCCGAAGAAGTTGAAATAACTTCCTGAGGTACCATAACTGCTGGGTGTGTAGATGCGGAGAATGCGGTCGGTAGTGTAAGCCCACACAGGCCGATCAAATATATGGACTTGGATGTTGTGGATAATATGGTGAGTGAGGAAAAGGTGAAGTGGGTTATAAGTACTTTTAAGTCATCCAAATCGCCGAGTCCGGATGGTTTGGTGAACATCTTCAAGGCTTGTATCTGACTATATTCTCCAAAGAACCTCAAACCAATTAGCCTCTGATTCTTTCGGTGGAAGTTTGGAGAGACTGATTGATATGTATATAAGGACATCTTTATGCCCTCACACTCCGAGACCCTCTCAACATGCGTACATCGCTGGAAGATCAGCTGAAAACGCTCTCCATAACGTGGTTGCTTTAAGTAACGCAACAAAAATTCAGGTGACTTCATTTCAGCTGCCTTCCTAGATATGTAAGGGGCTTTCACTAATGTGACGTCATGCGCAATAAGCGAATTGCGTGGATTATATCCTGGAAAACCACGTAGTCAACTCAAAACTTAAAGGAAGATAGCTACTATAAGAACACCACTGGGGGGAGTCCTGTCCCTCTTCTAGGTCTCCTTGTGATAACCGGGATAACTTGATCATTTAATGAGGATGGTAGGAAAATTGTGGTTTATGCGGACGACATGATCATCGTGATAGGTGGGAATTTTCTACCAAAGATGTGTGACTTTGGAAAGCTGCTACAATGTGCCATGAGCTGTAGTCTGGGGTTGAACGCCCAGAAAACGGAATGGTTTCTCTTTACCAGTAGATATCAGGCCAAGTACACCGAAACTGAATGGTGTGGAACTGAAGCTCTCAAGAAAGCCAATTATCTAGTTGTTGTTCTCGATCAGAGGGGTGTCAGTGCCTTTTATGCTTGCCGCAACTCTATAGGTAAAAGCTCGGGACTCGGTCCAAAGGTAACAATGTGGCTATACACTGCGATAGTCCAAAGGATCTGATAAGAGGGCCTAAATAAGAGTAATTTACTGAAAATGCTCAGCTATGTCCAAAGGATGACTGAATGGGGGTCTAGAAGGAGCACACCGCAAGTGGCTTTGGGGGTGTTTCTGTGCCTTCCGCCTCTGGACTACGTCAGGAAGCTGAAGATTGACATCAATCCACAAATATATGGTCATGCGAATATTCTACGACTTTTGGGTAGAAAGGACTCTTTTCTTCTGCCACCTCTTACTGATTTTTCAGGAAACGTAAAGTGAACGTTGAATTCCGAAAAGGAATAGCTGCGGAAATCCCAATAATGACTCCACTTCTGTTTCAACTGACAGATCGAAGATGGAACATCGCACAGGAGCTGGTGTATACACCGAAGACCTGGACCTAGACCTCTCTTTCAGGCTACATAATGAATGCATTGTTTTACTTGCTGAGATACTGGTCATTCAGAAAGCCGCGGATGCTATTATGGAATATGGAATCGATACTACCAGAAGATACCATTTATGTGAATAACCAGGCTGCAATAAAATCGATAAATTCCACATAGTGCAAATTAAAGTTGGTGAGGAACAGTAAGGAGAAGTTGGACAAAATCCTCTGGATGACGGCCTCTGTTGTGTCTCAGGACATTGCGAAATTCATGGGAATGAGTCAGAGATGGCTGTACTATGTCTGATTATGGTTCTCTGTGAGATGTTCAACTGCCTTAGTAGGGGATTGGATGTGGAAAATAGCAAACAGACGTTTGATCTCCCGAATCGACTGTATATCTGCTAGATTTCTGTTGTAAGAATATAGCCTATCCCAGTGGGGGTAAATGGTTGGCCTTTGCAGAAGTGATTTAAGACTGGCCTGTGGAACTCGAACTGGTCACTGCAATATCAAGCACCCGATAGGCAAATTTGATAGATTTGTACCGGAATACTGCCGTGTGTGTGGGGATGAGAAGAAGTCCAAGACGATGAAACTTCTTCTTGGTAGCTGTCCCAATCTAGTTTGTAAAGGCAAAGATACATAGATAAATATTTTAACAGAGGATATGAAGTCTCTCTCCTCGGTAGAAGTATTCAATTTAGTAGGTAACATGCGGTGCTTTCCATGGTTAACTGGACCAAGATGATTGGCAAAGGTACTTAATTGTAATGGGTTTTCCACGATATTCTCTGCATTCTCTATCCGTACCTAGACTTTTATATTTTATACTTACAGTTAGATATATATATGTTCTTTGTCTGTCTTTTTAAATATTACTCATTCTTGTCTTGTTTCGCTCCTCTTTCACTTTTTGGACAATTACAATAGATCAATAGATCTTTGTATGAAGTGTGTTCTGGTTTTTACCAGTTTACTCGTGTCTACCACCTATCATAATCTAGTGAAGATAAACTCCAACTAACTCACGTTGTTTCACCTATATCGTTATACAGACTGGTTTAAAATCAAATTGTAAGAAAAGCAAATCGGATACACTGGTCTGAATCAAATTTTTTGCTTTGCGTACTGTTATTTCGACCAGACTGGTTTCGATAGTTAGATCGAAAAATCATCCCTCCTTCTTTGTGAGTCAACTTTTGATAGGATCTCCAAGTTTTAAAACATGACATGAAACATGATTGAAAAAATATCTAGTACATGTAATTATAATAATTTATGTTATATAAATATTAAAGGATTTGCTTAAAATCGGAGCATAAGCCATAAACACTTAAGGCCCCATTTAAATCAAATTCCTACCTAATTGCTAGCGTCAGCTCTGTTTTCGAGCTTTTACTGCTGCGCCCTCTTCGACCACCGCAGCACATTTCCCATATTGGCGCTTATTTTTTTGTTCTTTATTACAATGTCTGGGAATTTCTTAAAATTTATAAGGATATACAACGGAAATCTTAATACTTTTTATTTCTTTTAAATATATTACATTCATACAACTACAACTAATGCTACTGCGGCTGTGAATGTGTGGTTCACACCGGATTATTTAGATGCAACCATCAGAATGTTTGTCTCCACCACCGACTTTCAACTAATTTACGCTAATGTCAAATGTTTCTTTTGAAGTGGCAGCAAAACTAACAACGAAAAAACTGTCAAAGAGGAAATCTAAGACACCCACCAAAAATTATAACAATCCATTGTGGCTGCCACTGCTCTAACTGTTGTTGCTCTTACAATATTTTGCTGGTAATTTAGAAAGGAAACCCAAAAATGCCAACAAATTATGACATATCATTTTTCTTTGGCGCCATCTTGGAACTACACTGCGTGTTATGCTGTCGAAAGTCAAATAGAAGGAACCCCCACAGAATTGCGAAGAGGACACAAAAATGCAATTCAAACAAAAGTTGCTGTGGCTAATAGGTCGCCTTAGAATGGAGCTAAGCTAACGTAGCTGTATATCCGAAATTGAACTTTATACTATATAAGTATATTTCCACACCGATATATAAGTATATTTCGACACTACACGCATAAAATACATATCGAGGGTGTTTTTTCAAAACGTTATATTTGCAGTACTGACAACAGTGCAAGTAGTTCGTTTAAAAAACGTTGTCGTCGTTATACACCTTCAATCCCATAGTTGGTGGTAATTGGAGGGATACTTTTAATAAAATAAGTGTAAGAGTATAATGAGATACAATAAACTCCTGATTTTTGTTACAAATCATCTAATACACTAATAATACCCTTTCACACACATTGCAGAAAAAGTTACAAAACTAACGCAAAACAAACTTGTTCCCCTCAACAATAAGACAAATGAATATGTTTTTCTGATGCTATCAGCGTGTAAGATATAGTGCACTTTTTCTCTTAGTTTTGTGTCATGCTCGTGCATGTATTACGTATATGCATCTGAATACGAATGGAAAAACTCAAGAAAGGGACAATGGAAATACATTTTTATATTTTCCCAAAGCAAATAGATTTCCCTTGTACTTGTCCTTTATGTCATTTGTGGGAATTTCAAATGATACATTTTCATTAGTGCAACATTTTGGAGACTGTGGGGGGATTTAAACAGTTTTAGTGATTAATCAAAACTGATCGATAGGACGCAAAGATGTTTACGCATTATGCAAAATATTGTAATTTGTGAACAAAAAAATCATTGGAAGACTATAGTTTCAATACATAATTAAAGATTTTAAATGTGGCCTGTAATTTTGTGTATTAACCTAATATAAACAGGTTGTAATACAGCACTCTGTCTGGTACACCAGTTAGGCTAGTGAAGCCCATTGTGATACCTGCAATTTTCCCTTCAGCAAATACCGACAAGCTGTCTAGCTGTATTGCCATTTCTATAATTTTAGTGATCAATCCACCACGTATTTCAGGTAGGGCTTCGGTGCTTACTATGTGGTTCTTGAATACCCTAGTTCTTAGTCCAGAAAATGTTGGCAAATCCATGAGCAGGTGTGTCGTTGTTTCTTCATCCTCCACCATGCAGCATCTACAGAAAGTGGAGTTTCTATGGCCGTTGGAGATGTAAAGTGAATGTTGCACCTCAACCGACTTACAACATTCTTTGTAGTGGCACCTTTGTTCCTGATATTTTTTTTATCATGAATAGCTGCTGATAGTGAGCGACGAACTCTGATGGATGGGCTAGCCACCCGCCTTCATGTCCCTTACTGGCTATGAAAACACGAGAAAGAAAAAGTAACAAACAGAACCCCCAACTGTTGACGACCCCCGCAAACATGATTTAAGGATATGCACCTGGAACGTCCGGACTTTCTATAGAGAAGGTGCCACTACCCGACTGGCGGATGTCCTCAAGAAATAAAAGGCTGACGTCATCGCCATACAGGAGATGAGATAGACAGGACAAGGATGCTCGCGACGTAAAAATTGCGACATCTATTACAGCTGCCATGCCGAAAAGCACAAATTTGGATGTGGATTTGTAGTTGGCGAGAGACTCAGACATCTTGTCTCGGGATTCAATCCTGTTAGTGAGTGTGTTATGTGAATTGGGCCATATCAGTGTGGCTTTAGATCTGGTAAATCAACATCTGACCTGAGTTTCACTTTTCGGCAAATCCTGGAAAAGATCAAAAATACCATTTTTTAGTCGACTATAAAACTGCCTTCGACATCCCGATACGGCAGAAATTACAAGGCAGGGTTTAGTATTCTAGCGAGACTGATACGACTTTGCAGAATGACTCTGACTGATACGAAGTCTTCAGTGAAGATTGACAAGGACCTCATTCTACGCAAGAGGAGGCCTATAACAAGGCGACGGCCTATCGTGTGATCTCTTCAATATAGAGATGATAATGAGGAAAGCTGCAATAAACACGAGTGGCACGATATTCAACAAACTTGCGTACGCGGATGACGTAGACAACATCGGTCGAAAACTGCGGGATGTGACTGCCGCCATACAGAAGGAATCAGAGGATAATACGAAGTCATTAGTTTCAACGAGCACAGAATCTACTCGTTTGGGAAACTGCGTGAAAGTTGACAACTATAATTTCGAGGTGGTAGCTAATTTTATCTACCTAGGCTTCGCCATCAACAAAACTCGAAATCCGGAGAAGAATCCTGCTTGCCAATAAATGCTACTACGAATTAAGCAAGCGATTTAATGACAGAGTCCTCTCTCGAAGAACTTAAATCCAGCTATACCAGGTACGGGTTTTACCTGTCTTGATGTATGATTCAGAGTCCTGGGTTATAACACAAGCGGATGAATCGGTTGTGGCGTTATTCGAGAGAAAATTACTCCGTAATACATATGGGCCCATCATCGTTAACGGAGAGTATTGGCGTCGTATTTATCATGAGCTGTACACTGATATTGACGTGGTCAGACATCTTAAGGTGCAGCGGTTTCGTTGGCTAGGTCATGTTGTACGCATGGACGAAAATGTAACAGCTCGAAAAGTTTCGACAATGAACTCCATGGACGGCGCAGAAAAGGGCGACCAAAACTGCGTTGGAAAGACCAGGTTACTGAGAACCTTACAGAACTTGGTGTGACTAACTGGAGAAGAAGCGCGGAAGATCGAAGCGCTTATAATTTTTTTCTACGTGCGGTATATAATCCAATAGGATTGCAAAGAAGTGCCATCTAAGTTAGTAAGTAATTTATTTTCTTCAATTACACCATTTTCAATTGAAATTCAAATGTTCCATTTGAAATTCATTACTCCTCATGTTAATATCAATTGAAATACAAACTTACCGTTTGAAATTCAAAAAATGTCAAATTAAATTCAAAACTCGTCAATTTAAATTGAAAACACATCAATTGAAATTCAAAAGTCATCAGCTGAGATTCCACCAAACAAAAACTCATTAGTACAACTTTTCTTTATACCAGTTCTCGAGTAAGCATCAGTTGAATGGTCACCTAAGATCTAGGCATATAATTATGCTCAGATTTCCAAATATTGAAAAATCTAAAGTATTGAATAGTTTGCAATTCGTCCCCTTAATATAACAATAGTGTATGTGCTCATACACCATCATTTTTTATTGCATATTTAGAATCTCCACCATTGATTCTATGCCTGGTCAAAATTTCGTCAAAATCTACTTCCACAAAGTGCGTCAAAAGGTCATTGGAAAAAATAGTGTATAATTTCTTCTTCGAAAATTTCATAGACATCCGATTTGACGAAAACTTTAATCTCGATTTTCTCAAAACCCCAAAAAAACTTATACACTATTGTTTTATTAAGGGGACGAATTGTTAAAGCCCAATCTAACAAACTGCTAAGCTTTCGACTTTCTTAGACACACTCCAATGTTTGCTATCATATATGGCTTAATTTAGAACACCCGAGCACACTTTTATTCTGCTCACAAACATTTTACCTTCTACCATGCTCTATTTACAAATTCCTATAGGCTTTAACTAACCCAAGGTGGCAAAATAATCCTGTAAGAACAAGATCCTAGATAACTAAGATGACTTATTTAGCCATCATTTTTGGTACTTAAAATTGGCCTCTAGGCAGTTTCCCATACAAGTTACACAGTATTAATAATATTTATCTATACCCTTCCCAATATTCACATGTGGTCACGCAGATATTGTTATGTTCTGTTCATTATGTTTGTTATCTCTTTGGAAAATTATGAGACATCTAATAGTGGTGCCGCATGTACAATGCCCCTTATATGCTTTTGTACGCAGTCACCATCGCTAGTCACCACCGCTGCTGGGCACCTACCAATGTATGTATGGATGACGGTTACCAACCTTATCTAGTACTAGGTTTTTATCTTTTTCGGTGCATAAAACAAAGTTCAGACTGACTAACTGACTGACTTAGTGCATGTTTGATTTCGAACAACCAATAAATTCATTGTTTATCTGACATTTAATTTGTACTCGTCGCAGTCATGAACAACGCAATGTTGTCGGGCACAACGAGTTTATGGTCAAATTAAAAAAATATTATGAAAAAGTCCAACAAAACGACAACATTTTATAGAATTTTATTAACTACAACAATATTAATTAAGATATTAAAATGAACCGCGAAGTGACCATACAAAATGCATAGCAAAGATAATGGGAATAGGGCATAACACGTTAAGGTTGCAGTAAATTACATTTGTGATTTAAAATATTAATTATATATATTAAGGTAAGTATGTGTTATTTATAATTTTTTTTTCAGGTGAAAGTAAGTGTTAATATTAGTACATAAACGGAATTAACCATTGTCAAAATAACTGATAAAGATTTTAAAATCTCTTCATTTTGAACTTTTCCAATGAGATCAATATAAGCGCCAATGTATAACCGTTAATTGTACTTATTATTATGTTTGTGAAATGCCCGTCGTGGAAACATCACATTAGTTTAAAACAGGACTGCAAAAAGTAAAGTACTCGTGAAAAAATATTTTATTTTCTTAGCAATTTTTTATTGAAACGTCCGAACGAACAAAATGATAATTTAATCATATCATAATTAGATAAGATTAATTTGTACGTTTTAATACAACAGCGAAGTCCAAAGTATCATAGTCCCATAAAAATTTAAAAATTAAACTATGTATCTCGTACGTGAATTAACTGACAACTGAAAATATATGTTCTTCTCCACTTGTTATGTGTGATGGCAACTGATATTAAGCAACTATATCAGTACTAATCAGTAACCATACCTATTCTAGTTTGAATTTTGGCTCACAACGAATCAGAAGAAAACTCGCATAACTTCTTAAAAAAGTTGCTTTTACAACATGACAATCAAAAAACAGTAATTTATTTATTAAAAATTCATTAAATTAGAAGCATATTTTAGCATAATATTATTGTTGTGAATTATTGGGTAGTTAACATTAAGAGGTTTATGGATTGTTTGGCGCTTACTGGTCACACCTCGCCTGAACGAAAAATGGGTTGATATAAAATGGCAACAAAAACTATAAATGGGGTTTTGTTGGGAATCAATTGTACATTAACCAGTAAGAAAGTTTCAGTCGGGCAACCCGAAATACATATACCCTCACCCTCAGTAAAACAAAAATTTTCTATTATATTAATACTCGATTTCTAATGTGGGTGGAGTGGTACATTTGTATGGGAGGTACCAGAAGGAGCTTTCTAAACTTCCAGATTTTTCCTCCAAATCTTTATCCTGTTATAGCTGTACTAAATACTGAATTTGGGCACGATCGCGTTGGGTGTATTGATATTATTACTCCATCTCTAAAAGGGGCGGAAAGATACATTTGTATGGGAGGTACCATAAAGGGCGTCCCTAGACTTCCAATTTTTTCTCCAAAACTTTATCCTGTTATAGCTTAAAAAAATACAGAATTTCGGCACAATCGTGTCGAGTGTGTTGATATTATTACTCCCTCTATAAAGTGGACGTATGGGAGGTATCAGAAAGGGCGTGTCTAGACTTCCACATTTTTTTTTCAAAACTTTATCCTGCTTGAACTTTACTAAATACAGAATTTGGGCACGATCGCGTTAGGTCTTTTAATAATATTAATCGATTTCTAAGCACCATATGTGTATGGTAGGTACCGGATGTGACTAGACTTCCGTGACTAGACTTGCAGTTTTTTCTCCAAAACTCTATACTATTATAGCTTTACTAAATAAAGAATTTGGGTACGATCGCTTTGGATTTATTGATATTATTACTCCATCTCTTATATGGGCGGAAAGGTACATCTGTATGAAAGGTACCAGAAGGGGCGTGGCTAAACTTCTATTTTTTTTTAAAAACTTTATCTTGTTATAGCTTTACTAAGTACAGAATTTGGGTACGATCCCGTTGGGTGTACTTATATTAATACTCGATTTATAAAGTGGGCGGAATGATGTATTTGTATGGGAGGTACCAGAAGGGGCGGGCCATGTAGCCCATTTGCAATACCGTAATTAGTTTTGGGGAAATATAAAGTCGTGCAAAATTTCAAAACATTTACTAGCGTGTTTCGAAAGTTATCGTGCGCACCAGCCGGACAGCCAGACAGACAGACATATAGAGAGACAGACAGACATGGCTCAAACGACTTAAAAAGTCATGAATCGAATTTAGTTCAAAGAAACCTATAGTCTAAAGTGACTCCTTTTATGTGTTACACTTTTGGGTCGTATCAAATGATATATACCATCATCCCTAAGGGTAATGGTATAAAAATCGGCTTGAATCGAAATTGTATCTAATCCTTTTTTTAGATGAATGAATTTTTTTTTGTTTTTTTTTTACCTCCGTTTTGTAATTGTTTAATGAAGTGACGTTCTTTGCCCCATGATTCCACCATCAAATCGTAGAAATATTATATGGTGTTATATCTCATTGGAAGCATACGGACTTCAGCTTTAAGACACTTCTGCTCGAATGAATCCTTTCTGCACAAAAGTATGTTTTTCGAAAAACAAAAACAACATTTCTTATTTTTATAATATTTATATAAAATTTGCTCCCACTGCTCTAATTGCCCCATATTTTAATAATTTTTTTATGAAATCATCTTCTGCATCTTCATGGTGCCCCCGAATTTTCTTAAAATTCATCGTACAGTAAGATTTTGACAACCGCTTGATCTAAAAAAATAATTGACTAAATGTGTGCTGTGGAAAAATCAGTTAACTCTACAGAGCCGTTTTAATATGGATAAGATAATAATCAATACTTCATATTATGATCTTTGTTGCATTTGCAACTTAGGTTCATCTAATTATAACCAACCGATCACCAACGATTTTCTTATATACCTAACCTCAAGCGTCCCAAAATATAAAAGTTCATGTTCATTATCCCATAGAAATTCATCTCAATTAAATGCGCTTTACTTGTAATACGACTTTCATACAGAACAATTGATTTCAGTAGACACCGGCCTAACACGGGAAAAACTCTAAAATATGTGTATTTGCGCCGGCGCATGACTTGAATGATGCGCAGCCGTATGTGAGGCAAAATGTTCCGCCTCGTTGCACAGATTCTGGGATATTATTACAATTCATGTCTATCATTATGTCAACGCATTGAATAAGCGCGTCAATCAAGATGGAAGTGCCACTGATATGTATGTGACGCTACTACATCTGATTGTTGTACTCTAGCCACGACAATGGCCAAGACGACAACGACGACGACGATAATGAAGATGAAGCTGCCGATGATGATGAAGCCAATGATGGTTCGTGGTTATTTTCGAGGATGCTGCCCAAAGAGTCACACACTCTCAGGCTAAAACAGTTTGTGGGCCATTCCGACGATGAAGATGAAATGATTTATGGTTTTTAAATAAAATTTTAATGAGATGCGCATCTTTTTTGTTTGTACTCTAAGTGAGAGTGTTGTTGTATGTAATACGGATTGTTAATTGTTAGGTCTCGGGAATTAGTGTAAACCTGTGAGTTATAATTTTAGTAGTAGAAAGTGATTTAAATAAAAAAAACTCTTATAGAATTTAGTGAGGTATTTCCTACATTGGACTAATATCTATTTAAAAGTTGTATTCGATTCACAAAGGTGATGATAAACTCACCACAGAAACGTGTCATAAAATTAACATTTTCCACATTATTTCATATGAACCCATTCAGTTATTCAATTTATAATTTCAAATGAAATGCTGATGTCTAGCCCAACCGAGGCGTTATACACACTTACATTACACTTATTATGGCATTAATTAATATTTACCATAGGTAGATATTTGCCGGAAAAGTACTTTTATAATATAAAATTATACTATAACAGATAATCAGATTGTTCACCGCTGCTGTTGTGTGGTATTGGGTCTACTCTAGTTATATTTGAATACATTATCGAAAACGCACATTCACACTCAGTGCACATTATCAGTTTGTTTATCTCCATAACATTTTACATTCATTCCATTCAGTGCTGTGCCCGCCTATCTGTTTAATGGTCAATGGCGTTTCCACTATTTGGTGCGAAGAATCATAAGCCTTCAATAGCCGTGATCGTCTAGTGGTTAGGACCCTACGTTGTGGCCGTAGTAACCCAGGTTCGAATCCTGGTCACGGCAATGTTCCCAAGCGAAACATTGTCACGGAGAAGGTTAATTTTTTTGTTTTTAACATTTTAACATTTTAAAAGAGAAAACAAACAAGTGGTCTTTTAGGTAAAGTTTTTGTCTCGAAATGTTGTTTTTTTACTGTCGTTTAAAATTTATATCTAGTGATGATATTCTGTTTAGTATTTTTTAAATGAGTTGGTGATAATTGTGGATTAAATAACTTAAAAATAACAAATCTGGTTTTTTTCACTGTGCATACACAAAAAAAAAATTAAGTATTCCGCCCTTAAATCGTTCCCAAGCGGTGTCAAAATTACGGTAAGTACGGATTTTCTTAAATCCAGTACAAAATTCTTGGTCCAAGATCGAAAAAACCTAGCCTGGAATTTTTATTTGTAGATGTTATTAAGCCTTGTGGCGCTTGATTTTTAAGTAAAAAAATCGTAATAATAGGTGACATAAAGCCTGCTGGGGCTTGAATTTTAAGTTTAGACTTCTTATTTATAGATGACATTAAGCCTAATGGAGCATGATTTTAAAGTGTAGAATTCTTTATTATAGATGACTTTACTTGATATTTATTGTGCGGATAGCTAATTAGATAGTTGCCAAATATATCTCAAGGTTTTTGTCCTATCTTTTTCCTTAAAACTGTAACATATCCAAAAAGCGTTTTCTAGATTAAATAAACAAAAAAAAAATTGTAAATATTTGCTGCAATACTTTTTAGTTATAACTTAAAATATGTTAATATTAATATTGTAAGATATTTTTAAGTGATGATGTTAGAAGAAATAATTTAAAAAAAAAAGAAAAGATAGTTGCCAAACTATCTAATCAGTACCATTTTGCTTAGCTTTTTTACTATCAGTACGAACCTCAAGTGTTATAATCTCAACGAAATGAATGAGAAGTCAAAACACACTGGTGCGAAAATAGCATCAACGAAGATCACACGTCACTTGATTCGCACAAGCTATTAAGATTTGCATACTAAATTGAAGAATTTATACGCTTAAATTCAAGTACGATTTTTGCAAAAAATAAGAATTTTAAACTTAAATTTAGAATGCGTGTATGACACAAGTATCAGAAATATTGATTTATAGAATTGTTGAGGGTGGTTAAATCTAATTTTTAATAAAAACCAAAGTGACTAAGTCTGGTACATACACTCAGATTGGATTAAGGTTAACAATTTTGACACTGAAAGCTACATTTTAGTGATTTTAAATAAAAGATTGATATTAAATAAAATGGTGGCAACAATTTAAATTTGTTTGTAATCTCAATAGTGACTGCTGAAATTAGCATGGCACGTTATGATTAAAAGCGTAATGAAATATCATAAAATCCGGATAGTGTGTTTCCTTCAAAGTAAAGTTATGAAAATGTTATTTTTACAAAAAAATGTATATAATATCGACCATATGTTAAGCTATGTACAGACTGTTGTCAGATCTTACAATGTGGTCAGCTCTTTCAACGATCTGGCAATGTACTGACAAAGAAACATTCTTTGTTCAGACGATTGTAGCAAAACCTTATAATTTCATTGCCAGACAACTCTCAGACAATAAATTTATCTTCTTACAATTTGTCAGTTCACATTTCTCTGGCACTATTGTAAGATCTGACACCCGTCTGTACAAAGCTTTATACCTTCTCTGGTGTGAGTCATTTCCGATCAATCTGTGCGTGCACATTCATACTTTTTTATATCAAAATTTATCGCAAACATGTTCTTAATGAAAAAAATCACCAAATTGAAGGTGCCCGGACCGAAAATCGTCAAGGTAACATAAGAATTAAATTAAATTTTTTAAATGTCACGGATTGCCTGATTTTTTTTTGTTGTGTCATAATTATAATCAAGCCATTTGATTTTGAATACCTGTGCGTTACAAGTTTTGGATTTTTCCGTATAAAGGCGGTCCCAAAATCAACCGACCTAAAAAAAACAATAAACTGGGAAACAGATTAATTTAGTTTCATGTACTTTTCCCAGCTAAATTGGAAAGTTTCGATATCCTGTTTATAGTAAAAACTGTCTAACCTAATTGACACCAACCGCAGACTCCCCTTCTTCACCGTTTACAAATCTTTTACCACGTAATTTTTATACCCTCACCCTTAGAGATGAGGTTATATATCATTTGATACCATCAAAAGTGTAACGCATTAAAGGAGACGTGTTAGATCCCAAGTATCTTAAGACCAAATTAATTTCAAGACTTTTTAAAACGATGGAGCCATGTCCGTCTGTCTGGTTGGGTATATGGCTGGCTGGTGGAAATCATAACTCGAGTATTTCTTAACTGAGCCTTATGAATATTTACCAGTATTAATAATTTTTAAAATATAGTAAAGGTATTGTAAATGGGCAGAATGGGCCCCTTCTAGTACTTCAAATACAAAACTACCTGCTTTTAGATAATTAATATTTCTTCCATAACTTCCAAACGGATATTTGAATTGGTTAGTTTAATAAACTAAGAAACCTGAGGCACCTTGTACTATCGTACGGCTAAAAGTGCACTGAGGTTACGAGAAGCATGCCTTTGGCGGCAATCGGAGTCGGGTCACACATCAATACTGTTATGGTTCAGCGGACATGGATGCAATGGAGGATTGCACAAAGCAACGGACTATTTGGTTCCGTTTGTTGGATTTTACATCATGCCCGGAATTAGAGAAGATTTGAAAGCTTACTTGCCCTTCAGAGGACTGTCCATCTTCACTGATGGCTCAAAAATTCAAATTGGAACGGGAACAGGTATCTTCAGTAAGGATCTTAATTACAGTCTCAAAACTGCTGGAAAATGGTAGCGGATGAACTGGAGCGGAAAGGCTCAGCACTCGGACCCGGCCAATCAGATGGATCAGTGCTACCGCCAACGTATCATATATACGGAATTGTGACACGACCTATCGAACGGCTAGCATATGCATCCAGGATACTCCTCACCGACTGTGTGGTATGACGGGGTATTTAGCCAAGAACCAGATCACCATTGGAACTAGATAGGGAATCCGTCAGACGACTAATCGGAATAATTACAGGACACTGTGACGTCAGAGCAATAACATCAACTGGGAGACTACATAGGAGGACTATTGCGGAATTTGCGACGATGAGGAGGAAATTAAGACCATTGAGCATTTGCTCTGCCAATGGCCAGCTCTTCACAGAAGTAGGAAGTAGTTCCGGATGAAATGGTTCCTGAATAGGCTTACCGTATTGATTCTCAACACATTGAACGAAAACAAACAAATCCATTCAGTCTCGCTTAAGCATTCGTCCGATGCGGTTGTGTCGGCGCTCGTTGTTAGCACGGCAATAAAAGAAATGCATTTTTTCAGTAAAAATGAAATATGAAGCAAATGCTTCATAAGACGAACGGACACACATATATGTGATTGTAGCTTTATCCCATTGTAGCCGTTAAGTACCAGTTTTATCCCTTTACGGCCTTTTTACACCTAAAATGTACGAATTTCGAAAACCGTTGCTTGCTTTATTCTAGCCCATATAAATTATCATGATTTTATCCTTTTTCGATAGGATTTCGAAAAAACCTTCAATCAAATTTTTTTTTTGCGATTATTGCTCTAGCCGATTGGTCTGGGTGATGGTACAAGTTTTATCCTTTTTCCCCCAACGGGATCGTACCCAAATTTTGTACTTAGTAAAGCTATAACAGGATAAAGTTTTGGAAAAAAATTGGAATTCTATCCACGCCCCTTCTGGTACCTCTTATACAAATGTACCTTTCCGCCCACTTTAGAGATGGAGTAATAATATTAATAAATCCAACGCGATCGTACTCAAATTCTTTATTTAGTAAAGCTATAGCATAATACTGTTTTTGAGAAAAAAAACTGGAAGTCTAGCCACGCCCCTTCTGGTAACTCCCATACACATCTGGTGCCGCCCACTTTAGAAATCGATTAATATTATTAATAGACCTAACGCGATCGTGCCCAGATTCTGCATTTAGTAAAGTTTAAGCAGGATAAAATTTTAGAGGCAAAATCTGGAAGTCTAGACACGCCCCTTCTGGTACCTCCCATACAAATGTACAACTCCGCCCACTTAAGAGATGGAGTAATAATATCAATACATTCGACACGATCGTGCCCAAATTCTGTATTTTGTTAAGTTATAACAGGAAAAGGTTTGGAGAAAAAATTGGAAGTCTATCGACGCCCCTTATGGTACCTCCCATACAAATGTACCTTTCCGCCCACTTTAGAGATGGAGTAATAATATCAATACACCCAACGCGATCGTACCCAAATTCTGTATTTAGAAAATCTATAACAGGATAAAGTTTTAGAGAGAAAATTTGGAAGTCTAGACACGCCCCTTCTGGTACCTCCCAGACAAATGTACCACTCCTTCCACTTTAGAAATCGAGTATTAATATCAATATAATAGAAAATTTTTTGTTTTACTGAGGGTGATGGTATACGTAAGTCGAGTTGCCTGACTGAAACTTTCTTACTGGTTTTTACACCTAAAAGTACGAATTTCCAAAAATCACGAAAAGGGGAACAACCACACTAAACTTCATCATCCTATCTACAGCCATTTCAATCAATCAGTTAGTCAAGCTATATTTTATATATATATTATGAAAATGTTGTTACAATCGTTCTATTAATATGACCTACATAACATTTCCCATTTCCCAGCGAGAAGTAATCCCCCGTGTACCATTTACATATGTAGCAAATGTCATCTTCATACCTTTAATGGCTCGTGAAATATGATCGATTGAATTTTTGGTTTGTATGGGCGGTGCCACGCACCTTTGTCTAGAGAGGTTAGAGGCCCTACGGATAGTACTACACAGTGAAAATTTGATTGCAATCGGTCCATTTATTTCGTCCATTTTCCAGCGAGACGTATTCCTCTTTGTATCAGTAACATATGTAGCAAATCTAATCTTCTTACCTCTAATTGCCCATACCGAATGAAATTTCGGTTTGTGTGGGCGGCGCCACGCCCCATTGTTTAACTATGTTTTCATGTAGCATATGATAGAGGCGCTATGGACCGTATAAGACAAAGAAAATATAATTGCAATCGGTCCATTTATTTGGCCAATATAAAGGTTTTCTAAAAGTGGCGTGGCATCGCCCACTTTCCACAAACAAAGTATTTTTTCTTATACGACCAACATATGTACCAAATCTCGACTTTTTAACTATAATGATTTCCCTCCCTTTTGACCCCCTTGCAGTCCGAATTTCCAAAAATCCATTATTAGTGAGCGCCTACGTCATAAAAGAAATCAATATTCCAAACTTCAAGGTTCTAGCTTTAGCCGTTTGGGCTGGGGAGTGATCAGTCAGTCACCCAATCCTTTTACATATAAAGATTGTGTAAATGGTGTTTTTAAAAATAATCAGAATATGTTTATAGGATTTATATGCCGAACCAGGGAACATACACAACAAAACTTGTAAAACTGTTTAAATCAGTTTTTGTAGCAAAATAAAAAAAGAATTTGTCTGCTGTTTTTGTCGTGGTGATGCCACACTTTAGAATTATTACCTGTGAACGAAAATAGCTGAAGAAACTAAAAAAGGAAAAAGAAACGTTATATGTGGAACTAATTCCAACCGTTCACTACATCGAATCGTTCATTGGAACTACCTGTTCCGGAACTATACAAGTCTAGTTCAATTGAGCGGATTCGGCTGTACATTAATAATAACCACCACCAGATATTGGTTTATAATATACTCTATACAAATATGTAAAAACAATTATAAACATAAACCACACCAAAAACATAAATCTAATTTTTGTATGCCCCATAGGTATAATATTTTTTGACAAAAGCTAAGCACACTGTAAATACATGATTGGGCTACTTTCTATATTGACCACCATTTTTGAATAGAAATTCCAAATTTATTTAAAGCCCCTCACACCTTCCCGTAGCCGTGATCGTCTAGTGGTTAGGACCCTACGTTGTGGCCGTAGTAACCCAGGTTCGAATCCTGGTCACGGCAATGTTCCCAAGCGAAACATTGTCACGGGGGAAGAGAAGAGTTTCTTTTTGAAAGCGCCACCTCAGATGAAAAAGGGATAGGTAACAACAACATCTATTTCGTTTATTTTTAAACTTTTTTCTTTAATATTTTCACTAAGCTTTTGCCTTGGAACAATGTATATCGAAATCAAACAAACAACCAGTGTGGCGTTGAAAGTACACACATTCACTAGAAAGCTTTCTCTTTATATGAAATTTCGTCAGAGTTGTCATTAGCCAATGAAATTAACAAATTGAGAAAATTGTAATGTTACATTGTAGATAAAAGATGCAAATGTGAATGTGTAAGTTGACTAGAGTTGGTATAGTGAATGAATTTGGGAATTCGATACGGACCTAACACTAATTTTGTAGGGTTGAGAAAAAATTCCATGAGCCAAAAATTGTGGGTAGGGTTCGTGTTTAAGTTGTTGGTGAAGGAGAAAAATCCACATTAAGCCCCGCAACTGCCAGGGTAGAATGTATGAACGACTCTCAGTAATTAATCCTTACCAACTTTGATGCGCAGCCAACACTATCGAACCCCTAATGTTCGCAAGAAATGTGGCAATAAATGTACAAAATTAATACTGGCAAATTTTCATACCGATCCGTAAAGCCTTACTCGAGTTATCCTGCTCACCCGCCAGACAGACGGACATAGCTCAATAGTCTTAAAAAGTCTTGAAACGAATTTGGTCTTAAGATACTTGGGGTCTAACTCGTCTCCTTAAATGCGTGGCACTTTTTTTCGTATCAAGTGATATATAATCTCATCCCTAAGGGTGATGGTATAACAAATAAGGTATAATTCAGTTACAGCGACCTTAATTAAAAAATTCAGATATAACAGCGAAATCACGACCAACGTCTCACACATCCTTTATTATTCGAAGCATGTAATGAAATTGAAACAAACAAAATTGTTATTGTATCGATTCGTACACATACTCCTAGAGAATTGATGAATATTACCGTAGTCTTACGAGGGCTATATCACGGGAGTTTGGAGGAGTTTAAGAATGAATTGGATAAGCTAAAAACGAATACTGTGCAAACGGTTTCAAATTTCGAAACAAGCTTTCCAGAAAAAATAATTTGGAAACAGGTTTATTTTTGATTCACTTGTTGCCAGGAAAGTCTAAAGCTGAGATAGGTGATCTGCCGAGTATTCTACATCAGAGGATTTATAGTGAGGCCCCTAAAGCCAACTCGGGAGCAATTCAATGCAATGTGGGCATGTTTCCAGAAATTGTAGTCGGGCTCCAGCGTGGGTAAAGTCTGATGAGTCACATGAACAAGGACTTCTGATGATAATCAACTCTATTGCGTTAATTGTAAACAAATTAAACATAAAATTTTAGAGGTTGTTGTTAATGCTCCTTCAATCAACCGCCGCACAGTGGTCGTCCCCATTGGCCAAAAATAAAAAAATTATGTCAAAATTCTGGATAATACTGTGACAACACTATCTTACAATAGATTTTGCTCTTTCACCTGTCCACTTTAAGAATAGCTGCCAAAGGCAGACTATGAAAATAATTTTGTTTCGTAGCGTGAATAACTTTCAAGTAAATGTCCTAAATAAAACGTAAAAACCTCTTTAAGAAAGATTGCTTAAACAATGGAAGAATTAAGTATTGTAAATAAAGGAATTAACTATTATTCAAAAGAATTAAAAACTTCTCAGCATGCTGTGTCTATTTTAATAAATTAATTTATTATATGTGCATATTTCAGTTCTAACATGTGTGTAGACTTAAATTTCACTTAGCGTTTTAATTGCGAAGTCGATCGAAGTTGACAACCAAATTGATTGTAAAATGTTTACCAATATTTACAGATTATATGATGTAAATTTCAGCTGCGCGAATTTGCCGATTGTTGTGTTATCGGTGTCAATTATTGATTGTATACTCTAAGAGACGCCCTTGAATCCTTTGCCCGACATTGACCAAATTTTAGATTTAGTCATCGATTGATGGAATCAATGGATATGCCAACTTTGGTATGCCTACTATGAAATTTAAATTTTCAGGATCTAAGAGAGGTACTTGAATCCTTTGTCCGACATTGACCAAATTTTAGATTTAGTCATAGATTGATGGAATCAATGGATATGCCAACTCCGGTATGCCTACTATGAAATTTAAATCTTCAGGATCTAAGAGAGGTCCTTGAATCCTTTGTCCGACATTGACCAAATTTATGATTTAGTCATAAATTGATGGAATCAATGAAAATGACGACTTTGGTGTGCCTACTACAAAATTTAAATTTTCAGGATCCAAGAGAGGTCCTTGAATCCTTTCATGATCTCCGTGATACGGAGTTGGCAGCAACAGAATTTAAAAAACTACCGTTTTAGACCGGGATTGGCTGAAGAATTCCTTTTTAAAATCTAAAAGTATTTACTAAATTAATAAAATAGTAAAAATGAAAAATGTTTTACAGTAAACTACGGATAAGTGCACATCGCATAAATGCAAAAACCGCATAAGTGCACTGGAACTTGAAGCCATTAGCCTTTTTTATACGTTTACATACTAAAAAATATTGATAAGTGCAACACGTATAAATGCAAAAACCGGATAAATGCACAATTTTTGCTAACCTGAAAGTACTTTTTTAGTACAACTTTGCATGCATAAATACAAATCTCTCATACTACATAAATGTAGATTATGATTTAGAGAAACTGGAGAAAACAAATATACAAGGTTGCATCAGAAAACACGGTTCAAAAAAGATTTCAGACTTTTTCAGCACACGTGGTTAAGGTGATTCGAATTGAGTGCGTTTTAATATGTATTTTGCAAAAAACAATGTTGCTAAATATGATTGCAATGATTTATTAACAGCTCTTATTTTGGCACAGAACTCAATATTTTTAATTTTTTTGTATGAAATATTAAAAACACTAAAACAATGAAATATAAATTTGTGATTTTTTTTACCTTAAACTGAACTGATTTTATAAGTTTTTATTAAAAACTTGTACTGTAATGTAAACCAAATATAAATAAAAACATTAAACTGTTTTATATTTTAATTATTTTCTTAAAGTTCCGTCCAAACTGAACTGGTGTTACAGATTAATAAAAATAATCTAATGTTTGTATAAACGCAATAATCGTGCACTTATGCAATGTTTGTATATATGCAATAGTTGTGCACTTATCCGAGTGTTGTATAAATGCAAAAACCGCATAAGTGCACAAAAAGTCGCGCGAAAACCGATGTGCACTTATCCGTAGTCTACTGTATTTACATTTTTGTTTTTGGTTTAATTACTTTGCACAAATTTATTTAAAATTTACAAACCACAAGGTTTTTGTTTGGATTTTGTATTCCTCTTTATTATTTTCTTCTATTTATACCATCACCCTTAGGGATGAAGGTATATATCATTTGATACGAAAAAAAGTGTAACGCATTAAAGGAGACGAGTTAGACCCCAAGTATCTTAAGACCAAATTCGTTTCAGAACTTTTTAAGAAGAATGAGCTATGTCCGTCTGTCTGGCTGGCTGGTCAGCAGGATAACTCGAGAAACCTTAACGGATCGGTATGAAAATTTACCAGTATCAATATTTTTCAAAACGAACTTATAGGATTGTAAATGGGCTGAATAGCCCCACCCCTTCTGGTACCTCCCATACAAAATTACCTATTTTTGGAAAATTAATATTTCTTCCATAACTTCCAAACGGACAACCGGAGGATGTTTGAATTTGGTCAGTTTATTTATCTTTCAAAAGTAGACAAACCCTAAGAAAACCGAAACCTTTGCCCCACCCATTCTGGTACCTCCCATACAAATGACCGAATTGACCCTTATAGTTTTACATACATATCTTTCTTGCAAGTAAACTGAGATCACTCAAATTTTGCGTATGATGTTTGCTTATAAATGTTAGACTCAGGTATGAATATGGACTATATCGGTTCACGCCTTCTAGTACCTCCCATACAAAATGACCTATTTTTGGAAATTACATATTTCTCCAATAACTTCAAAACAGTCACTTGGGAGGTTATGAACATTGGTCCATAAATTAATGTTGTGATAGGAGGCGAAACCTCAGAGAGCCTAACTATTTGACACACCCCTTCTGGTACCTCCCATACAAATGACCGAATTGACCCTTATAGTTTTACATACATATCTTTTTTGTAAGTAAACTGAGATCACTCAAATTTTGCGTATGAGGTTTGCTTAACATAATTACACTCAGGTATGAATATGGACTATATCAGTTCACGCCTTCTGGTACCTCCCATACAAAATTACCTATTTTTCGAAAATTAATATTTCTCCTATAACTTCCAAACGGACTCTTGAGGGGTAATGAAAATTGGTCGATTAATTTATGTTATTATAGGAGGTACCTCCCATACAAATGATCGAACTCACCCCCATAGTATTACAAACATATCTTTTTTCTAAGTACACTGAATTCAGTCAAATTATGAGTAATTTGTACGCTTATGAAAATATGAATCAGGAGTGAATATGGACTATATCGGGTCACCCCTTCTGGTACCTCCCATACAAAATTACCTATTTTTGGAAAATTAATAATTCACCCATAACTTCCAAACGGACATTTGAGGGGTAATGAAAATTAGCCGGTTAATTTATATTGTGATAGGCGGCGAAACCTCAGAAAACCTAACTATTTGACACACCCCTTCTGGTACCTCCCACACAAAGGACCGAACTCACCCCTATAGTCTTACATACATATCATTTTTTGAAAGTGCACTGAATTCTGTCAAATTATTCGTAAGTTGTACGTATGAAAATTTGAGTTAGGAATGAATAAGGACTGTTTCGGTTCACCCCTTGTGGTACCCCCTATCAAAATTAATTTTTTTTGAAAAATTAATATTTCTCACATAAATTCCAAACCGGCACCTATACCCCCTACACAAATATGTAAAGTTTTGGACGATTTGGCACCACAAGCAGGGGAAAAAATATACCTAAGTAATTTTATTTTAATTAAAAATCTATTCATATCAATAACTCAAGACTTCAACAATATCTTATATTGGGTGATGGTATTTATCAGTCAGTTTACCTGACTGAAATTTCTGTACTGGTTTTACATTTCGCTTGGCAGTGTTGCCACGTAAAACAGTTTACCATGGTTAAAAATATGTTAGCGAATTACAAGGTGGTAAGTGCAAACATCAAAGTGTGTGATTAAAGTTAACACCTGCTAAAGTGTTAAAAGTTAGTAAATCGCACTACAGGGGTAATGTTCAACCAATGTTTAGGTCTTTGGAAGAAGTGAACTTTTCAACTTTTAATGTTAGGTCGCTTATTGCAGTGAGCCGTCTAATCGATTTGATGAGCGTGTTGAAGGAGAACCGGATTGATCAAGGTGTATTTAATAAGGTGGCCGCACTAGTCAGCTGATTTGAACTTTTTTTATTTCATGGAGTCCGGACCTGTCAAATTCGAATGTTTGTTTATGTTTACAATTTTTTGCTTACTTTATGAAGCGCGAATGTTTAAAAGTCAAAAAAAGGAAGAAAAAGTGAAAAATTTGACGGAAAAATTTAAAATAAATAAAGAGAAAATGCACAAAATCAAACATAATTGTTGCTCATTGGTTGTCAAAATAGTCGAACAGATGTCTACATTTTTCTTTGTCAGTGTTGTATTTCTGCTACTTGAATTTGACAGTATAGAATACATTACAAAAACAAATTCCCTGTTGTTGCTGTAGTGGATAAGTTGTTGTACTAGTGCGACCACCTTATTAAATACACCTTGTTTTGTTACTGTAAATTTTTTCGGTAAATGGTGGAGTCAAAAAGATTCTCCTTGGATCGTTGTTCTTTCCGACCAATTTTAGTGATTCGAATATTTATCGTGGCCTTTGGGTTCAACAGGGACTATTCGACATCGATTAGTGTTAATTTAGCGTAGGGATTAATGTATTAAGTTTTTTTTATTTAGTTTTAATATAGTTTTAAGTCTATTTTATGGAGACTAGCTCTCTTAATATGGAAGCGTTTTCTCATTGTAATAGTATCACGATTTGTCTACGATTCTCAACCTACATTTCAGTCGATTTACATTGGCCCAAAGGCTTTTAGCAAAAACGAAATCAGCAGAAAATTCTAAGAAAGTTTTGCTATGAAAGCATATATCTTATACATCCGCGCAAATCGACATAAAATTTTTAGTTCATAAAATATATTGTACTCAAAATCCTATTGCTAGTTGACAAAAGCTTAAAAATACCGGCATGCCGTCTAATAAAGTCATAGTTTTGTGTCTTATGACTTATTTCCAACTCGATTTAGGTTAATATGCTGTTTCCACTACTGCCGCATCCACATCCACATCCAAAAATCAATGAACGCGCGTTAAAGCCAGTTAAGTATGGGAAAAAGTTGCGTTCATATTGGACGCGACTTCCGATAAATTGCGTTTACTATAAATTCGACTAATTTTGCAATCGAAACCCACCCATACCTATAAATGGCAGCACTGCAAATTGCATATCCCTATTAAAACAGCTGTTTATCAGCATAAACATAAACAGAATTACAGGTTGTTGAGAGTGGTTTGTTAACTTCACGCCGATTGAAATCAATGAATATTGTTCCTCACTTACAAAATACCAGACGCTTCGTGCATTATCCATGAAATATGCAGGGCTGCTTGCTCGATACCTTTTCATCCTCAGTTTCTACTGCGGTTAGCAAAAGAATATCATCCAACTCCATTATTTTGTAACTACACAAAAATACCCAACTTTTCGCGGTCAAGAAAAAATAAACTCAATCAGCTGTTTGGATGTGAACGCGGATGCAAAACACAGTGGAAACACCATGCGTTCATTTTCGATAAATCGTTAACGCGATAACCAAACGCAGGCTAGTGGAAACCGCATATAATAGTCTGCGTTAAATAACCATGAGTGTTTTCCAATTACATTGTTTTATTTTAAAATAGTAATAATAATTTTAAATTTTCAATTATTAAATTGTAATGGAAACGTCTGCAATGTCAGTTGCTTTAGATGCTGATGATGGTTGACTTCGATGATGATGACAGTGTTTTGCCTGAGCCCCCTTTATCTGCAAATATTCCATCAACACAACTTCTGACAAAAGTTTACCCACGCGCTATTGCAAAGAATAGACACGATATTATGGCCGTAACTCTAGAAAGTCGTAATAAGACACATGGAATTAAAAAAAGACTGAAAAACCTAAGCCTTCTCAATTTAAGCAAGTACATACATATCACTATACATTTTTGTTTTATTTTCTTCAATATAATTCATTTAAACAATTACAATGTAAGCTATTGTTTAATGTATAGTAAACAAATGTATCACTGTATTTTGTTGGAAAATGTGACATGAATATTTTAAGTTGATTTGCGCGGACCATAAATTTATTTTTGGGCAATGGTTTCTTAGAAAATTTTATTTTTAAAACACTGTGTTTGTTTTTTCCCACCCATACAAATCGTTCGCCTTCAATTGTAAATGGAACCATATCATATAATAAATAGTGAATTTGTCTATAGCTAATATGACCAGCTATGCAGTTCGACCAAGGTAGTCATCGCTCATTCATATTGAAAAATACTTATAGAATGACTCACAAAACTATATAAGCCGATAATACATTTTGTGAAATAACATTTTCATGAGAAATGACAAAAAAAAATAACCTTTTCCGTGACAATGTCTCCCTTGGGAACATTGCCGTGACCAGGATTCGAACCTGGGTTACTACGGCCACAACGTAGGGTCCTAACCACTAGACGATCACGGCTATCAAAGGTGCGAACACCATGTGGAGCAAACCCATTGTTCCGTTAACCACCTTCATCACCAGCATGGAACGGTGCATGCGCAGTAAATATTTATTGTCCAAAGCTTTGTTGATACTATACAAAAAAGCTTACATTAACAAAAAGCTGTTTGTCAGTACATACAAAATTTGTGCGATGAAGGCAAGCTAAATCTAAAAATAGCATCAACATTTCTTTAGCCAAACTACAAATCTTGTCGCACATAATGGAAAGCTTATGAGTGGATAAGTGTGTTTGTGCCTAAGTTGGCGCGTTTGAATGACACATGAATGCCGCCTTTAAAGTTGTGTATTTGTAGCATTATTTAAATGCTGAACAATAGCATTATTTATATTAGGGATGTAACGAATGTGCTTTAGCGAATGCGAATGCGAAAGCGAATATTGGAATAATTTTTTTGCGAAAGCGAATGCGAATGCGAATACTTACTTTTGGTTTTTTGCGAATGCGAATGCGAAAGCGAATATTCCAAAATTGTTTAGCGAATGTCAAAAAATGGTTTACGGAAACGAATAATTTAGTTTCATTCCTACTGTCTGCCTTTTCAAATAAAAATATGTCTTCCAGTTAAGTAATTAAACATAAAATATTTATTTTAAAGTAAAACAAAAACAAAAATATATATAATTCTCAGAAATTCAGTCTTTAAGGTAACTAAATAATAATTTTATTTACTTTCGAAAACTTTGACGTACTCAGTATTCAAAGTTTAGTAGAGCCAAGTTGTATTTAACAAAAAGAAGCTATGCTGCTTTTTCGCTATGCAATCTAGTTCTTAGTGGATCATAGATAAGTCCGGCTCTACTAAACAACTGTTCGCTAGGGACACTTCCCGGAGGCGTAGCTAAGAACTGGCGTGCCAAAGGTACTAACTTTGGGATTTCGAGCTGTTTCGTTTCCACCACAATACAGGATCTTCTGAAATATGATTTTTTTTCTTTATTGTATTCAGCTAACAATTTTTTTTTCATGAGAGACTGAAAACGTCACCACTTGCATGTCGGCATCAGCCTCATTATTACTTGTATTAAAGAATTTTTTTTTTGCGAATGCGAAAGCGAATGCGAATATTGAAATATATATTTATACGAATGCGAATGCGAAAGCGAATGTACAAAATGATGCGAATAATTCGCATTCGCATATGCGAATGCGAACGTTCGTTACATCCCTAATTTATATGCACACATTTTTAATATGTAGAACTACTTAAAAGCGCAAACCTGAGATATCTTCGCTCGTATGAACAACTAACGGAACTGTCAAATGCTTTTTTAATCAGTTGATTTTTCCTGAATTTTCTTGTGTTTATAATTCTGTGCATGTGCAAATTTGTGAATAGTGCGAATTTAGTATATTATTTAGCAATGGCACAAAGAAAAAGGTTAGATTAGACTTCTTCTAAATAATGACGAGGATATTTTTGGTAAAAGGGATATAGATGATGACGAGATTGAAGATAAATTTCTTATAAATACTGACCATCATCGAGTCAAAGCTCAACCGCGGCTGATATTCTACCTTTGAAAAATGTATCCAATGAGATTCAATCAGAATCAGCGTCATTTTTGTCAAAGGATAAGTCTATACTATGGCAAGCACATCCCCCACCAGCAGTAAATGCAATATTGCGAAAGTGTCAAATACTAAATAATAAACCAGGACTAAGCAGAAAAGCTACGTCCTTGGATACGGATATCAAGTCATCTTTCGAACTATTTATTTCAAATGGAATAAAGGACAGTGATTGAAATGACAAATATAAAAGGATTACAAATCTTTGAAACAGGCTGGATGCCAATATGTATTATCGAATTTGATGCTTATCTTGGGCTTCTCATTTTAGCAGGAGTAATGAAATCCCATGGTGATAGTTTAGCAAATTTATGGGACGACAAGAATTTTTCGTGCAACCATGTGCCTCAAAAAAATTTATTCCATAACTTACAAACGGACGACCGGAGGCTATTTAAATTTGGTCAGTTTATTTATCGTACAAAAGTAGACAAACCCTAACAAATACGAAACCTTTGCCACAAACCTTCTGGTACCTCCCATACAAATGACAGGATTGACCCTCATAGTTTTATATACATATCTTTTTTGTCAGTAAAAGTAGACAAACCCTAACAAATACGAAACCTTTGCCACAAACCTTCTGGTACCTCCCATACAAATGACAGGATTGCCCTCATAGTTTTATATACATATCTTTTTTGTCAGTATATCTAGAGTAAACCTTAACGTATCGGTATGAAATTACCAGTTTAAGTTTTTTTTTCAAAACAAACTAATTGAATTGTAAATGGGCAAAATAGCACCACCTCTTCTGGTACTTCCCATGCAAAATTACATATTTTTGGATAATTAATATTTCTTTCATAACTTCCAAACGGAGGACCGAAGACTATTTAAATCGGTAAAAAGAAATACTGTGGTATTTATATTACTCATAAACTTTGAATACGTTTCCTTACATTTTACAAATGGTATGGTTTAGAATTCAGGTATCAATTTGACCACAAATTAACCTCCTTATTATTATTGGGTGCTTAGAATAGGAAATAAAGCCACAACGTTTTTCATATGAATGTCGACGGCTTCGGACTTATTTGCAGGTGAGATCCTAATCTATTTCAAATTTAGATCCCAACTCTAACTAGGTGATTTCCCAACTATTGTATGGTAATCATAATTTAAGTTCATTTTTGCGATCGTACACTTAGTTTAGGAGATAACTGCATTAAACTTGTTCATATAAATATGGACGGCTTCTAGCCATTACAAGATGAGTTCCCAACTAACGGGTCCGCCATCTAACGTTTTTTTTTCAACTAGTGCGTATTTCGTGAATGGTAACACTTAGCTCATGTCTGATTTGACAGATAATTAGTTTTATCCTTCCGCTGAACGAATATGGTTGTGTATACGCTTGAACAACGCTGGGAAATATTGAGACATTACTTTGAATATCATGGTAATGTTTTGCCAAAAAAAATCGTCTTTTCAGATGAAGCTCATTTTGATCTTGGCGGGTATGTAAACAGGCAAAATTGTCGCATTTGGGGCACAGAAAACACGCACGCATACATTGAAAAGCCGATGCACCCAAAACGAGTCACTGTTTGGTGCGGATTTTGGTCCAGAGGCATAATTGGGTCATTTTTCTTCGAAAATGAGCAAGGAGTGGACGTTTCAGTCAATGGCGATCGTTATCGGGCCATGTTGAACGAATTTTTGTTCACAAAAATTTAAGAGGAGGATATTGGCAACATTTGGTTTCAACAGGACGGTGCTACGTGCCACAAAGCCGAAGCTACACTCGATGTTTTGCGCCCTGTTTTTGAAGATCGCATTATCAGCCGCATAGCTGATGTCGTTTGGCCACCTCGGAGCTGCGATTTGACACCGTTGGGCTATTATTTGTGGGGTGCCCTCAAAGATAAGTGTTACGCCGACAAGCCAGAGACAATTGACGCTTTAAAGGACAATATTCGTGAAGCAATTGGTGAAATACAGCTGCACACAATCGATAATGTGCTTAAAAATTGGACCGATCGTGTGGGCTACTGCATGGCCAGCCGAGTCAGCCATTTGAATGAAATTATTTTCGGAAGGATTGTACTTTTAAATAAAAAAAGAAATTTGAGAAAATATTCAGTAGTTTTTTTTATAGCATTTTCAAAAAAAAAGTTATTTGGCGGACCCGTTATATCTAAGTGACATAGACCTTTTTCGCGATTGGAAGCTTAGTTTAGGAGATAGCGACAATTGAAAGTTTTTTATATGAATAAGGAAGTCATCCAACCCATTTAAAGATGAGAGGAAACAGTCATCGAATAGCAATTTCCAAATTAATTTTCGTATTGCATAAGGAATTTTAATGAATGCATCCTTTAAGATTTGCTTGAAGAATATCGGATAAGCAAAAACAACCTTCTTTGCCGATTTACCTATAATTCACCTAGAAATGCTCTGTGAAATATTGCTTTCTTAAAAACCGGTTAACCGACATCAAAAAACCGGTTAAACCAGGTATTCGAAATCGGTATTTTTTAAGAAACCGGCATACGGTTTCGAAGAAAAAAACCGGTTACACGGTTTTCGGTTTTGAACACTCTAGTTACAGGTGAAACCTAAGAAACCGTGTTTACCCCACCCATTAGAAACTATGATTGGTTTTGAGAATTTTTCCTTTATTCTCAGTTGAACCCTGGCCGAAAGTCATATGGGTGATGGTATTTATAAGCCAGTTCGCCTGACTAAAATTTTTCATTGGTTATTATTTTGTTTTGATACATACTGCGAATAAGACATGTACATTAGGGATAGAGATGGGCGCTCCTGAACCAGGCGTGAAAGTGACTAAGTCCGAATTTTACTAACAGGAGCGTTCGTGAGCGTTCTTCATGCATAAACGTGCGTCAATGCACGAATGAGTGGACGAAAAATTGCAGTTTACAAAAAATGAGCGTAATACAGATTTTGTTATTTTTTAAATGAGACACAATTAGTAATATTTTGGGTCCGGACTCGGTAGCTCCGTCTCCAGTAGAACCGCTCCACGTTGCTCGTAAGTTATGCCACATATGCCCAAATAGGCTAAAGCGAAAAACTACACACTTTTGTCTGCAATGTGTATGGGATGCAGCAAACGTATATGCTTACTCTGTGCTTACAGATTTTGATGAGTAAAAAACCACCTAAAAGGTGGACCTGCAGTTTTTGCACCTGACTATTTTTTTTATGATCTCTTTGCCCTTTAAGTTTTTGTTTTTTTTTTAAATTCATATTTTTTTTATAAGTTATGTGAAATAGAGTACCTGATTTGTTCAAATGAATAAAAAAATTTTTGTTTTCTTTATTTTTTGTAATTAAAATTATAGTACCTTTTTTTTTTTAAAAACAAACAATTATCAAAAAATATTTTTTACTAAATTTTTTTTAGTAAAATTAAGAGGGGTAAAATTTACCACCACGTCATAAACTATGTCCCAAAATTTCACCTCGTCTGTTAAAGGTTAAGGGAATAAAGCATCTCAAAGCTAATGAGAAATATTAATATTCCAAAAATTGGTAATTTTTTATGGGAGGTATCAGAAGTTTTACGCTTATATCCCGTATTCATTTCTACGTCAAATTTCTATAAGCGTATTAATTGTGAATTCTGTGTACTATCAAAAAAAGATATTCGTGTAGAAATATTAGGCTAAATTAGGTCATTTGTATAGGAGGTACCATAAGCGATTTGGAAAATGTTTAGGTTACCTGCGGTTTTACCTACTTTTATAATGTTATTAATCTGACAAAGTGTAAATCTGTGGTTTCATAAGCAACCACATATTTCCCAAATCAGAAGAGCAAAAAATACGGAATGGAAATTGCGTTCATCGTAAAACTTTAATAACTGTGTTAACCGATTTTTACAAACAAATGTGAGTTTTACTTATGAAGTTGCACTTTCTGAATAAAATATGTAGTAAACATATGGGTATCACAATAAAATAGTGGATAAAAACTTCTTCAAACTTCATAAGTTGTGAAAACAGCGGAAATAGTATTCCGATATTGAAATAATTTTTACAAAATTTAATGCCAAATAACTTCTAAAGCATTGAAATTAGAAATATAAGACTTTAAACATTTTTTATGTGTTAAATTGTCAATCAATTTTGTATAAATTTCGATCGACGAAATTTGCCACTTTTATCCATTTTCTGGTGAAATCTGGCTTGTCCTTTGCTGGGTTGGAATATTTCCTAAGCATATTCCCAATATTTCTCGATTGGTCGAAGCTCCGGGGAATTTGGAGGATTGAACATTTTGGGGACAAATTGTATTTTGTTTTTACGGTACCACTCTAACGCTGTCCTGAAATACTGGAAAGTTGCCACGTCAGGCCTTTTATGTTGGGGAGCAAAAATTTTTGAAGACACATTCGTTAACTCAACGCTTTACCCGTTTACCGGTTTTTTAAATTAACCCGTGGATTATGGAAACTGATTTTGAGGCCAGCACCTTTCTTGGGGATTGTGGTCTTGTCCTTGGAGAACTTGAGCATGCAATTTCTTGATATTTGTTTCGATGCTCGTGCTCTTCTCACCACTTCAATAAATGAAAGGTTTATATTTTTTAGAAAAATGTCACAAATGTTTTTGCTGCGTTGTTGATGTTATAGCGACATCCTGGCAAATACTGATTCTAATTGATAATATTACAGTATGCGAAATCATAGAGACAGTTAGTCGAGTAACAGTATTTTCAATTTGTAAAAATAATTTCAGGACCATTCTTTATTTAAATATATGTATCAAGGAAAGTAACAAAAATCCCGATTATAATCTTAAGCCATATTTCAGACAGACGGATCTACCGAGGGACTTCTTGAGTCTGCTAGAAATTTTGTGTGTAAACAGTATTCGACAACTAGAATGTCTTAACAATTCGTTTTATAACACTCCTGACAGAGAAACCCTTTTGACAGATTCCTTGTGTCTGAACGGCTCCACGAAAAGCCCCCCAATGAAATAACGCCCAGGAAATAACCCCCAATGAAATAAACCCCAAAAATAGGAAATAACACCCAAAAACAGTGAATGAAATAACATCAAAAAATAAATAAAATAAACCCCAAAGCGAAAACGAATCAACCCCCAATATTTGGGAGTTATTTCATATGAAATAACACCCAATGATGAAAATGAAATAACCCCCAATGAAATAAACCCCATCAGCAAAAAAAATGAAATTTTGCCCAAAATTCATAAAAGAGTCAGTTTCACTAAGGATTTCAAGAAGTCAATATGGACCAACAGCAAAGTCGCAAAATTATTGACATGAATCGTGTGGATCGTAGATCGTTGTAGCCCTGCTCTACTTTTGCATTTCGAAAGACAATTTGCCTTTTACGTTTGACCTTTACACAACCATCTCCACTGTTCACAAGCAAATCAAACACTCTGATTTTATTGAATTCCTCCTTCTGAAGAACTCTTACAAATTTGAAAAAATTTCCATTCTTAGATATCATTCTCAAAATGAAAAAATGCTCGTTGTTGTTGTTGATTTTCTATACGTCAATGTGAAAAATGAAAATATCTGTAAACATTCAAAAGATATTGTTATATATTCACAGGCTAAAAGTTTTCTTGTAAAAGGCCTATTTTTATATAATTATGTAATTATAACCCCTAAAAACCAACAGCTTTAAAAATGAAATAACCCCCGAATAAAAAATGAAATAACATCCAATTATACACGAAATGAAACAAGCCCCGAATTTAAAAAATTTGTTGGGTGTTATTTCATTGGAGATTATTTCATAATTTGAAAACCCAAAATGAGGAATGAAATAATTCCCAAAAATAAATGAAAAACCGCCCAAAAAATTTGGGAGTTATTTCATATGAAATAACACCCAAAAATGTATGAAAAAAATTTGGGAATATTTCATTTCTCGTTTGGGCGTTATTTCATTGGGGGGCTTTTCGTGGAGCCGTCTGAACGCGCCTTAAGTCAACACTTTTAGGGTGTAAGGGAACTTTGGTGTACAGATTCATGTTATACTCGATTAGGCCTACAACATGCACTAGCTCTTTCCCCAAGTTCCTTTAAAATTTTTCCATTCTGTAACAGTGTGTTATAAAACAGTTTTATAAAACGATGAAATTATGTTGTTCTGAGCATAAAAAATTACATAACAGTACATTATGTTGGCAAAATAACACAGTAGAACAAAATTAATTTTTTTCCAAAATTACAAAGGTCCGACCTATTAATTTAGGCAGAGGAGACAAAAAAAGAAGACACGTGTATCGGCGTTTTGAAAGTTTAAAGTTCCCCCAAATGCAAATTTTGTATTGTCAATCGGCATAGAAAATCGAGTAAAGCTTACATTTTAAGTATATGGTATGTTCAGCAAAGTTATGTAAAATGTTACAGAGAACAATTTTGTAGAATATGTTAACCCTTTAACTTCTCAAGGTATGGGTCTTTTGTGTCCTTTATTTTAAAAAGAGAGAAAAACACCACAAAAACTGGGATTTAAGGGGTTAAAATGTTCCGCAAAAATATACGCCACGAAATTTTACTATAAGTCCCTGAATACACCAAAACGAAAAATTCAACCAGAAAGTCAGAAATGACACACAACAAAAGAGAGTGACTACTTTAGTTTAATCTTTCCCATCCCTAAGCCGTCCACTACACCTTCTTTTCATTACAGTGTTGCCACCTGGGCCCTACTCTTGACATTATCATTTACAAGATCCTTCCAATGGGGCCTTTACATTGTCAAATTACAATAAACTTTTTAGAACAGGGGCTTTACACTATCAAATTACATTCGGTTCATTACGTATTACAATTCAATTCTCTTAATACAATTATTCAGTTTACAATCCAATTCATTACTCTAACTCTTCATTTAATTAATTCAATTCCTTTAACAATTCATTTCATTTAATTCATTCATAATTCATTTCATTCAATTCATTAATACATTTAACATGATACGACTTTTGAACATATATTGGCATTTATTAGGAATTTTATTATACCATCACCCTTAGCGATGAGGGTATATATTATTTGATACGAGAAAAAGTGTAACGCATTAGAGAGGACGAGTTAGACCCTTAAGACAAAATTTGTTTCAGAACTTTTTAAGACGATTGATATATTTCATTTTATTAATATATTTCAAAACGAAGTAATGGGATTGTAAATGGGCAGAACAGCCCCACCCCTTCTGGTACCTTCAGTACAAAATTACCTATATTAGGAAAATTAATATTTCTTTCATAACTTCCAAACGGACTACTGGAGGATATTTGAATTTGGTCAGTTTAATTATCTTTTAATAGAAGGAAAACCCTAAGAAAACCGAAACCTTTGCCACACCCCTTCTGGTACCTCCCATACAAATGACTTAATTGGCCCTCATAGTTTTACATAAATATCTTTTTTGTAAGTACACTGAATTCAGTAAAATTTTGCATAAGATGTACGCTTATGAAAATTTAACTTAGGAATGAATATCGACTATATCGGTCCATCCTTTCTGGTACCTCCCATACAAAATGGTATATTATTGGAAAATTTATATTTCTCCCATAACTTCCAAACGGGCAACTGGGGGATAATTAAATTTGGTCAGTTAATTTATCTTGTAACAGGAGGCAAAATCTTAGAAATCCTAACTTTTTGACGCACCCCTTCTGGTGTCTTCCATATAAATAACTGAAAATTGGTTAATTTAATCAACTCAAGATTTTAACAATATCTGATATTGGGTGATGGTATTTATCAGACAGTCTACCTGACTTACATTTCTGTACTGGTTTTAAAGTCACATCAATTTTTGGGGTACTTTAAAATAAAATTCGTAATAAATTTAAAATTAACCCTAAGCTCTCTTTTGTTGTGTGGCATTACTGACTTTCTGGTTGAATTTTTCGTTTTGGTGTATTCAGGGACTTATAGTAAAATTTCACGGCGAATATTTTTGCGGAACATTTAAGCCCTTAAATCCCAGTTTTAATAGTGTTTTTATTCTCTTTTTTTAAAAAACTATTTTTAAAAAAGGACAAAAAATTATCCATACCTTGAGGAGTTAGAGGGTTAACATATTCTACAAAATTATACATAACTTTGCTGAACATACCATATACTTAAAATGTAAGCTTTACTCGATTTTCTATTCCGATTGACAATACAAAATTTGCATTTGGGGGAAACTTTACCTTCCCCTAAAATGAAACCCAGATATAAACATTCAAAACGCCGATAGACGTGTCTTCTTTTTTTGTCTCCTCTATCAAAATTTATAGGTCGAACCTTGTATTTTTTTTTACAGTGTAATTAGAAAATGTGGAAAATATTACCTCTGGTAAAATTTCATACAAATCAGTAAGGTTTGCTCGATTTACAGCCTAAGCCACGTGTCGAACGCTAACGTTCGCTTGCTTTTTATGCGATAAACAGCCTATTTGCTTTAGATATTACAACTGTTAACCGCATTAAACGCAAGCGAACGTTAGCGGTCTACACGTGGCGTAGGCTGTAACTCGAGCAAACCTTACTGATTGGTATGAAATTTTACCAGAGATCGTGGCTAAGGCTGTTAACCTGCCCACCAGCCAGCCAGACAGACGGACATAGCTCAATCGTCTTAAAAACTTCTGAAAAGAATTTGGTCTTAAGATACTTGGGGCCTAACTTGGAGTTATTGCGTTACACTTTTCCTCGTATCAAATGATATATTCCATCTTTTTGTCAATAATCTTTTAAAAGCTGAGTTTAAATATGATGAATTTCATATCAAAACCTATAAAAAAAGGAACATTTTGAACCCGACCCCCTCAGATTTTATTGAAATTTTGCATGCAGCTACATCTTACCTACAGAAACACAACCTCATTTTTAGAAATTACATTTTTGAAAAAATATGGGCGTGGCAATGTACCAAAATATTTGAAAAATGACGGTAATTGGTACTTTTAAGCTGCGATTACTATGGAATGACTCAACCGATTTGAAAAATCTTGGTGCCATTAGAAAGTTATATAAGTCAGCTTTCGAAAACATACACTGTAAAAATTTGATACTAGGTACACTGAAAATTTTTTTTTGCCAAAAATGAAAGTTTAAACTTCGAAAACACTTCAAATCTTTTTTTCCAAAAAAAATATTTTTAGATAGGCCTATTTAACATATATAACATATGTAAAAACTAATACGGAGTTTTTCTTATTTTTTTTTTTTTAAAAATTTTAAGTAAATGCACCTTATCACCTTATTCATGTTTTCTACAAAATCCTTGACAAAAAGCAGTAAGAAAGTTTCAGTCGGGCAACCCGACTTACATATACCCTCACCCTCAGTAAAACATAAAATTTTCTATTATATTAATATTTTTGTTAATATTTGGGCGGAGTGGTATATTTGTATGGGAGGTACCAGAAGGGGTGTGTCTAGACTTCCAATTTTATTCTCCAAAACTGTATCCTGCTATAGCTTTACTAAATACAGAATTTGGGTACGATCCCGTTAATGTATTGATATAATTACTCGATTTCTAAAGTGGGCGGAATGATGTATTTGTATGGGAGGTACCAGAAGGGGCGGGGACATGTAGCCCATTTGCAATACGGTAAGCAGTTTTGGGAAAATATTAACTGGTGCAAAATTTCAAAACATTTGATTGCGTCTTTTGAAAGTAATCGCGAGCATCAGCCGGACAGACGGACATAGCTCAGCCGATTTAAAAAGTCATGAATCGAATTTGTTTCAAAGAAACCAAGGGTCTAAACTGACTCCTTTAAACGGCGAAATACCTTGATCATTGGGCTTCACAAACTTGTAAGACCTCCATATGTTAGAAGTTGCTTATGCAGACGCTGACGACTACAACAAAACAAAAGAAGAGCTATTTTCAAGGTATATAAATGCTAATACTATTACAGGAACTCAAAGCTTCCATTCTTTTATACCTTTAGATGAAACTTTACTAAATGTTAGCAAATATTCCGAAAGTCAACAGTATTTCTTGCGCAAAATTTATCAAGGTTAAGTCTATATTTTTGGGGGTGTTTGAAAAATGTATAATACGATTCTTGTTCTAATCTATTAGTTTCTATAGGTAAAATCTAGCTGTATGCAAAATTTCATTAAAATCTGAGAGGGTCGGGTTAAATGAATATCGGTTTTGATATGAAATTCATCATATGCAGGTTTGTCCGATATTGCTCATCTCACCAAATTTCAGCTCGACAGCTCTTAAACTACTGAGATACCGCGGTCAAAACAATAGTTTTTGGCCGATCGTAACCTTCGCTTTAAGGATAGAAGGTCGCATTCAAAACTTCTGCTCGATATCTTATAAACTACGACTGTAATATCAGCCAGAAGGCTATAACAGAAGGGGCGTGGTTAGACTTCCATTTTTTTCTCGAAAACTTTATACTGTTATAGCTTTGCTAAATACAGAATTTGGGCACGATCTCGTTGCTTGTGTAAATATTATTACTCGATTTTCTAAAGTAGGCGGAAAGTATCACCAGCCCGTATCAATCCCGTAAATAGTTTTTTGAAAATATTAACCCATGCAAAGTTTCAAAACAATTGGTTGCGTATTTCGAAAGTAATCGTGCTAACCAGCCTGACAAAAAGACTGACGGACATGGCCTAAATGAGTTAAAAATCTCTTCACTCCGTTCGTGAGCAGGTGAAGAGTATAAAAACATCTATGCACACTAAAAGTCAAGTATTCGTGTCTAAACTTCAGAATAATGAGCCGATTTATTACTCAAATTAACCGATTTGGACTTAGCAGTGCTGCTAAGCCGAATTAGTGAAAAAATTAAATTTTATGAGAAAAATTAATTATTATTAAAATATTTCCATGTAGCTGCATAATATATATTTGCATCCACAGAAAATGTTTGAATAAATATCGCTCATTTGGTGCACGACTGGCATAACTCAAAAAAATCGATTCCGAGGTAAACGCGTTTAAAGTTTTAAATTTTCTCTCAACTTGTACAGAAAAGAGGAAGTCAAATAGCTCTCAAGCGGAGTATACCTATAAAAGATATTAATTTTTTACATAATATGGAGTATAATATGACGAACAATTCTACATCATTAACTCAATAATCACGTTTCAGAGTTATGCCGGTTTTGCACCAAATGAGCGATATAAAATTTTTGAATGTAATGGCATTGTTGTTACAAATGAAAACGGCTTTTTTTCTAAAAATTACTCTGACTTTAAAATACGGATAATATTATGTCAACACATTTAAATAGCCAATATTGAGTGTTAATGCAAAATTAAGACTCGAGTCTTAAACCAAATCTTTTGATTCTCACCCTCTCTTTAATTATCTATTCTTGTCCATATGTAGGTGTATGTTACATGTTTTCTAGTTCCATAGTTTCCATTCGATTATTGCGAAATATTTGAATATGTATCTTCTTTTACCTCAAACTCATGCAGTGTCGTAAATGAAAGCCGTCAATAGAGATTTTAACATTGATGAACATTCACAAATGGAAATTTGTGGCATGGGCGGAAGAGAAGCTTGCACATAGGATGTCATGTGTGTGTTCTGCCGTTAGTCCTGCGCGCATATGTGCAGTTGGTGGTATGGCATGGAAAGTTATTAGACCAACACAACACGAAGTTTTAATAGAAACGCAGCAGCACAAAAAATGGAACAGAAAAAACCAAACATTTTCTCAGAATTTTGTTATGTTCTTATCATTTATACAGTTCTAACCGTTCAATGGAAACTGGCCAAAAAAATGGAATCCTGCTTGGTCATGTATTGGTTGCCAATGTTCATGATGATGTCGTCCTTTCTGGTGGGTGTCCGGCAGTGTGCGTTGCAGCAGTAATTAATGTTGGTGCCACCACCACTCACAATGCGATGCAGGAGTACCAAGAGTTGCGGCCACCATATCCATCCATCCAACCGTATATAACTCGAGTAACTATGGGCGTTAGCTCTACAATTGTTGTGTATTTTTCATGCTGCAGCGATGTTTGTTCAATGACGATTTTTTATTCACTTGCACATTCACTTCATATATGGAGACGTGAATGTGGCCCGGGTCCCCGTTATCCTTTGCTATTGGTTAGTGCGGCATTTTATCGATGCTCAATTTTTTTTTCGTTTCATATCGTTGTTGCCTCTTTACATCTGAGCATATCCTTCATTCATTTGCAGCAATAGTTGACTCACATTCAACCCATTCCTCGGTGGTCCTTAATGTTGTTTTGCATATTTCACTTGTGGAAAAAGCGCAATGGGTGCACACTGTACACACAGTTCCCGTTAGTGTCGTAGTAGGAGTACGGCAATTGAGTCTTTGTCCATGTATGCATGGCCAGTGTGCAGTGGACGGACGATTCACATAGTATGTACCACCTTCTCTTGCGCGTCACCATCGTATCGATGCGCTTTAAATACCGTTAACTCAGTCAATTTTCCACCCTCAACACATGGCCGGCTTTTCGTTTGTTTCCATTGTAGCCTTTAACAATTAGTGCAACCAATTTCAGAGGGAGAATCTATGTGGCCAGCGTTTGTGCGTCTACTCGTATGCAGATATTGATGGCGTTGTTTTGCATTAGTGATGCAATATGTTATCGAGAGCGAACCGAATAATATATTGAATAGAAAGTACATAGTATGTGTATTCAGAAAGGCGTTTTTCTAAAGACCAGAAACGTGTATGTGAATATTGGTAATTGAACCGTGGTCAAAGAATTTCTTGATATTTTCTTTTATTATGAATAGCGCCAGGTATTGAACGACGAACCCTGATGTTTGGGCCAGCCACCCGCCTTCAGGTCCCATGAAAACACAAGAAAAAAAGGAGGAAACGGAACACCCCAAATGTTGGCGACCCCCGCAAACGTAGTAAGGACCATGATATAAGGGTGCTGGAACGTCCGGACTCTCTATAGAGAAGGTGCAACTATACAACTAGTGGATGTCCTCAAAAAATGTAAGGCTGGCATCACCGTCATTCAATGAGATGGACAGGACAAGGATGCTCGCGACGTAAAAATTGCGACATCTATTACAGCTGCCATGCCGAAAAGCACGAATTTGGATGTAGACCAGCTCTTCCAACTTCTACGACACAACGCCTTTACTTCTGACGTTCCCGATACAGTAGCAGCATATTGCGCATTCCATGGCAACTGGCGTTAAGAAGACCGAATGACAGATTACCGCTTTGTCTAAAGTCTCGCTTGGTAAAAATGACTGTCTTTCACCAGACAGGACCTTGTATGCGATGTGTAAGAAGCTGATCCCGCGGGTTCTTAAGCACAGGACATAAAACACTCAGTATCCAATCATCGGGCATGCATGTTGCCATCTCATCGCCACCGGCGGTAAAAAGCTCTGCCGGCAGTCAATCGACTCCAGCAGCTATGTTGCCGATCTCACTTTGGTTCGATGGTAGACAGTCAACTCCGTCGCCGATGATTGGTGTGATTTTGTCACTTATGCTGCCATCGGGAACAAGCAAGTACGAAACTGTGCCCTTCATATATGCAGCACACTCTGCGTGACCGTGACCAGTTTTCTATTCGTTGTTCCAAAACTTAAGCATTTTAATTTTGGTTTTAATCTCTATTCCCGTAATTTTCGACATCCTAGTTCTCTCTTTTCTTCCATAGACGCTTTATCCGCCTGAAGAGTCATTTCATCAGTCGTTCTTGAGTTATGCTTCCCAATCGTACTCAAACTTTGGCTATCCCAAAATCTGCAAAGACATCATTTTTGGTGGGTCAGACCGACAAAATGCTGTTATTTATTTTTTCCATAGAAGTTGCGGTCACCATAATCTATAAGTACATCTATGGACGGAGAAACACATCAAATTTTGTGCAAAAGTAAAGAATTATCATAAGCTTATCATAGGAGGAAGGAACTACTTACCATTTTTATACCATCACCCTTAGGGATGAGGGTTTGATACGACCCAAAAGTGTAACACATAGAAGGAGTCACTTCAGACCCTAGGTTTCTTAGAACCAAATTCGATTCATGACTTTTTAAGTCATTTGAGTCATGTCCGTCCGTCTGTCTGTCTGTCTGGTGGCTGTCCGGCTGGTTCGCACGATAACTTTCGAAAGACGCAACCAAATGTCTTGAAATTTTGCACGAGTTAATATTTCCCCAAAAACTCTCGGTATTGCAAATGGGCTACATGGCTCCGCCCCTTCTGGTTCCTCCCATACAAATTCATCATTCCGCCCACTTTAGAAATCGAGGTATAATATCAATACACCCAACGGGATCGTACCCAAATTCTGTACTTAGTTAAGCTATTACAGGATAAAGTTTTGGAAAAAAAATTGGAAGTCTAGCCACGCCCCTACTGGTACCTGCCATACAAATTCACCTTTTCGCCCACTTTAGATATGGAGTAATAATATCAATAAATCCATGGCGCTCGTACCCTAATTCTTAATTTAGTAAAGCTATAGCAGGATACAGTTTTTGAGAAAAAAAATGAAGTCTACCAACGCCCCATCTGGTACCTCCCACACACATCTGGTACCGCCCACTTTAGAAATCGATTAATATTATTATTAGAACTACCGCGATCGTGACCAAATTCTGTATTTAGTAAAGTTCAAGCAGCATAAAGTTTTGGAGAAAAAATCTGGAAGTCTAGACACGCCCATTCTGGTACCTCCCATACAAATGTACCTTTCCGCCCACTTTAGAGATGGAATAATAATATCAATACACTTGACACGATCGTGCTCAAATTCTGTATTTAGTAAAGCTATAACAGGATAAATTCCACCATTCCACCCACTTTAGAAATCGAGTAATAATATCAATATAATAGGAATTTTTTTTATTTTACTGAGGGTGATGGTATATGTAAGTCGGGTCGCCCGACTGAAACTTTCTTACTGGTTTTTTACTGGCTCTGTTCCACATTTGGTATAAGCATAACCGAATAATCGTTTAACCTGAACACTATGAATGCATCATATGTAGGAAATAACGCAAACCACACATGCACCCTCGTGTTGACTTTGCTGATGATGACTATGGCGCAATGTTGCAAGGTGCGGTTAAACAAAACACGATGGAACAACAAGCCGAGAAAAAAAGGGGCGAGAAAATCGAACACAGACAAGACACCCACTATTTAAGGGACAACAAAGAAACGAGAAACAAAAAAATTGTTGCAGGCGGCTCGCATTGGTAAACCGAGAGGCATGAAAAAGGCCAAGAAAAATTCAACAGTTTTGTTTGCAACCTAAAATATCCAATGAATGCAAGTGTATCTGGCGATGGAGAGGGGGGGTGATAAAAGAAAAAAAGATACAGGATACATGGTTTTCGCTTACATGATTTGATTTGTATGAAATCACACTAGTTTTTAGAGTCCTTGTGCTATTATAATTAATAAAAAGGATTCACTTAAACACATTTCGGTCTTATACACTCTTGTCATTATTGAAAAGGATTTACTTACAAACACAACCCAATGTAGCAAGTATAATTTATATTATGTTGCCTATTCTTACTCTGCTATTGAACCAAATTTTGATAAAGTTAATATTTCATAACTGGTTGAAAATATTTTATGATTATTTAAAATATCGATTTCTTTAACCTTTTGACCATCAACGACCGACCGACCGCCTCCTTGCAACCATTCTCTTTATTTGTTTAGTTTAATGGAACTGCCAACAAATGTTTTTAAAAAATCAGCATATTTTTCCTGGCAGGCCGGCCGTTCACTTTGTCTTTCCTTTGGGTATGTGTGTGCTTGTGTGTGTGTGTTTTTGTAAGCTATTTTGACCCAACGGCCACCACAGGTTCGATGGCCAGTCGTCAACGTCTGCCTCATCATTTCATCTCCGTCTGTGGTCAAAAAAACCAAATTTGCCCAGAAAAACAAAAATTGTTTAATATGGGAACACACAAAACCACGTCCACCTTATCGTCAGCGAAACGGCCGCTGTCGTGGAAAAAAATTGGAAATACTTGTTAAAGAATCACCAACATTTACTTCCGTAGCTTCAAAAACTCATGGAAAATTATTGATATTCTATTGATGCAATGCGAGGGGACAGTTGGAGGTATTTTTTCATCTCTTCTTTTGATTACAAAGCGGTCACACCTCATCTCCCGCTCACTTTTTAGGTGCTGGGGATTCATATTCGCTGGTACAAAAAGGTACAATTTTCAACGTACAGACAAAAGAAGGCCAGACATCTAAAAAAAATCATATAAAAAAGCCGAAAAAACAAAGTAAAAAAATATAACACCGAACATGAAATACTGAACGTAACGTAACGTTTATCATGAGTAGCGGAATTTAATTTTGATAAAGGTAAAATTTCATTTTGGCAAACGAAAAATATTGACGATACATCAGGGACTGGCAGTCTGTCTAGCCCATTTGGTACACACACTAGGAACCAGCCAGAGACAGTGACAGTATCGGATAATGGAGGCACGAAGCAACAACAAAGAAACAACAACAGTTAATAAAGAAAAAAAAAAATACAAAATAAGTAACGCAGCCTGGCTATTGAAGGGGCTTAATGGAAATATAAATTTAAACTTCTATCGGCAGTTTAATGAAATAGTCAAACAGCGCTAAGAATTGTGTAAAAGCAGCAACTTAAGTTTGGCAGATACGTTGTTAGAATTGAAAAAGTGGTTGTATAAATGCAATATGAGTGTATTTTATAATTATTCTTCTAAATGTCATATTTTAAAACACAAAAAACACCCGATTGACTAGACACTATACTTTGAAGTTGCTATCGACAACATCGAGGTCGCCTCCTAGCAAAGAAAATGAAGATGACTGGGACAGGATTAGAACCATGGATCTCCAGCATGATAGTCGCGTGTTCTAACCATCATGCCAAGGCCGGGACCTTTCGGTTCACATACGATAGATGGTAGTTACCAATATCATGCCAAATTGCATGTTAGCACCGATGCGTATTAGGCAAGATGATAGCGCAAATTGCTAAAACTTAAAACAGTTAGCTCAATAGTGGCGAAGACAGCCCAAACTGTAGGATCGGTTGCAGTAGCATGAAAGCCATTCACGTTAAAAATTGATAATGTAAAAAAAACACAAAGAAAAGAAATGCCCCTAATGCTGGCGACCCCCGACGTTATAAGGTCAATGATTTAAGGCAACGGCAATGGTGTCCTCGATAAATAGAAGCTAATATGACCGAGGTATACAACAAGGAATTGTGGCATTTTTACAGTTTTGGCGTCGCTGATTTCGAACCTGGTGTAAAATTTGGAAAATTACAAAATCGCGGGCATTTTTGTAAAAAAAAAACCAGTACAGAAATTTCAGTCAGTTGAACTGACTGATAAATACCATCACCCAATATAAGATATTGTTTAAGTCTTGAGTTATTGAAATTAACCGATTTGTAATTAAAACCAGTTAGAAAGTTTCAGTCGGGCAACCCAACTTACATTTACCCTTACCATCAGTAAAACAAATAATTTTCTATTATATTGATATTATTACTCGATTTCTAAAGTGGGCGCAGTGGTACATTTGTATGGGAGGTACGAGAAGGGGTGTGGTTAGGCTTCCAGATTTATTCTCCATTACTTTATCCTGTTATAGCTTTACTAATTACAGAATTTGGGCACGATTGCCTTAGGTGTACTGATATTATTAGTACATCCCTAAAGTGGGCAGAAAGGTACATTTGTATGGGAGGTACTATAAGGGGCATCGCTAGACTTCCAATTTGTTCTCCAAAACTTTATCCTGTTATAATATAACAAAATACCGAATTTGGGCATGATCGTGTCGAGTGTATCGATATTATTACCCTATTTCTAAAGTGGGCGGAGTGGTACATTTGTATGGGAGGTACCAGAAGGGGCGTGTCTAGACTTCCAGATTTTTTCTCCAAAACTTTATCCTGCTTAAACTTTACCAAATACAGAATTTGGGCACGATCGCGTTAGGTATTTTAATAATATTAATCGATTTCTAAAGTGGGCGGTACCAGCTGTGTATGGGAGGTACCAGATGGGGCGTGAATAGACTTCCAATTTTTTTCTCCAAAACTTTATCCTGTTATAGCTTTACTAAAAATAGAATTTGGGTACGATCACGTTTAATTTATTGATATTATTTCTCCATCTCTATAGTGGGCGGAAAGGTAGATTTGTATGGGAGGTACCAGAAGGGGCGTGGCTAGGCTTTCAAATTTTTTTCCAAAACTTTATCCTGGTATAGCTTTACTAAACACAGAATTTGGGGATGATCCCGCAGGGTGTATTGATATTGTTACTCGATTTCTAAAGTGGGCGGAATGGTACGAGAAGGGGCGGGGCCATGTAGCCCATTTGCAATACCGTAAGTAGTTTTGAGAAAATAATAACTCGTGCAAAATTTCAAGACATTTGGTTGCGTCTTATGAAAGTTATCGTGCGAACTAGCCGGACAGCCACCAGACAGATAGACAGACAGACAGACAGACAGACGGACATGGCTCAAACGACTTAAAAAGTCATGAATCGAATTTGGTTCAAAGAAACCTAGGGTCTAAAGTCACTCCTTCTATGTGTTACACTTTTGGGTCGTATCAAATGATATATACCCTCATCCCTAAGGGTGATGGTATAAAAATGCTCGAATTTAATTGATATTTTGCCTAAGGGGGGTTTTGGGGTCGCTGATTTCGAATCCGGGGTCAAATTTTGAAAGAAACTTACTGGCGGAGACAAATTGGCGTCCATATTGTTCAGGTGAATTCCAGCATTTTTTTTTAAATAATGTCCGCAATTCTGAATTTGAAATTTTGTTTTTTTTTCAAGTCTGACCACCTGACCTTCGCTAACCCCTTAGTGCTATGTTTCATGCATATCAGAAATCTTCTTAATTTTTGGACTACATTTTTCAAAATTTTTATCGAAGGAAGGGCAAAATAAGTAAGAAGCAAAAATAGGCAGTGTATCCTGGGTCATTTCGATAGAGAAAAACATCAAAGTTTAACGTAGTGATAAGGGTTTGCTGATGTTAGGAGATTTAACATAAGTTTAAGTCCAAGATACAAAATAGTAAATTACACACTTATTTGGAGTGTCGTTGCGGATGTAAAGCGAATCTTGCATCTCAAGCCGACTCACAACCTCCTTCGTGGTGGCACCTGGGCAACGGTATTCATGATATTTCTTATCATGAATAGCGGCTGATAGTAAGCGACGAACCCTGATGGTTGGGCTAGCCACCCGTCTTCAGGTCCTTTACTGGCTATGAAAACACGACAAAGAAGACGTTACAAACGGAACCCCCCAAATGTTGACGACACCCGCAAAAGAAAAAGGACCATGATTTTAGGATATGCACCTGGAACGTCCGGACTCTCTATAGAAAAGATGCCACTATCCGACTGGTGGATGTCCCCAAAAAATATAAGGTTGACATCACCGCCATCCAGCAGATGAGATGGACAGGACAAGGATGCTCGCGACGTAAAAATTGCGACAAGTATTACAGCTGCCATGCCGAAAAGCACGAATTTGGATGTGGATTTGTAGTTGGCGAGAGACTCAGACATCTTGTCGCGCTATTCAATAAGCGAAAAAAAACGTCAAATGAAGAAACGATAGAACGAGGATATAGAGCGATACAGGGATAGAGGTGAGGCCCGAAAATTTTACCAGAAAGTAAAAGCAAAAAAGCTACGGTAATGGACTCCCCTCCTGAGTGTGCTATGTAAAAGACTAAAGCCAGTGTTATCCAACCTGATCGGACCTTATCAGTGTGGCTTTAGGCCTGTAACAATTACAATAAAAGATATTGAGGAATGACGCTGACTGACACGAAGTCTTCAGTGAAGATTGGCAATGACCTTACGGAACCATTCTGTATCAGACGAGGCCTAAAACAAGGCCTATTCAACATAGTGATGGAGATGATAATGAGGAAAGCTGCAGTAAACACGAGTGCCACGATATTCAACAAAAGCCACATGTTACTAGCGTACGCTCATGACGTAGAAATTATCGGTCGAAAACTGCGGGATGTGACTGCAGCCTTCTCAGGCATACAGAATGAATCAGCGAAAATGGGTCTAACGGCGAACGAGAACAAAACGAAGTTATTAGTTTCAACGAACAAAGAATCTACTGATTTGGAAAACTGCGTGAACGTTGACAACTATAATTTGAGGTGCTAGATAATTTTATCTACCTAGGCTCCGCCATCAACAAAACAAATAATGTCAGCCTATTGTTGCTAATAAATGCCACTACAAACTAAGCAAGCGATTCAATGATAGATCCCTCTCTCGACGAACAAAAATCCAACTATACCAGTTACTGGTACTACCTGTCTTAATGTATGGATCAGAATCCTGGGTTATGACTAGGGCGACCATTTTTCAGCACGAAAAAAACGGTTTTCAGTACTTAAAACAGCATGAAAAACCCTTGAAATAAGCACGATTAATTTTATTTTCAGCATTTATTATTTTTTTTTATTTATTGAAAAACAAAACAAAAAACAATTTCACACCTGTTAAAGAAGTAATAAAAAACAATAAGTAAATTAGCAAAATTATTCAGTCGGGTATTTATACAAAGAAAGTAATTTTCAAACCAAAAAAAAAAGATTACAATTAAGCACTAAGTGCGTTCCACTTCTCACGATGAAACGGGAGCGTATTTAAAAAGTGTTGATTCAGCAGGCTAATATTGTCCGATAAACGCACTTGTTGTTTTGGATTTTTTAAAAATAATATTGTTGATTTTAGTGATTTCCACTAAGCCAGGATTTCGCGCAAGTACGGCAGTCATTTTTTAAAATAATTTTTATCAGATGTTTTTCTATAGCATGTTGAATTGATTGTATTGTTTCCAAGCTGTAATTCAATGGCAATCCGCTTGACTCAATTTTTGTGATGGCATGCCGGATGCACTTAAAGTTTGTTTTTATGAAGGAAAAGTCGGATTACAATTTTTCATTAGAAAGAACCTCTTTGCTGTATCGCAATGCTTCCGAATCATTTTCGTTAAACTCTTGAATGACTTCCCTTATGTCTTCCAAATTATTAGTATAATACTCCGCTGTTTCCATCCACGTTCCCCATCGTGTCGTTATTGGTTTAGGTTATAGAGGCACATTAGGTTTCATTAGTTTAAATTTTTGTTTTCCATAAGGCGCCTGAAAACTATAGGCATATAACGAATCGAACGATCTAAGCTATCGATAAAAACAGGTCTATTACAAAATCTTGAACACAGGCTGTGTGTAAAATAAGAGGACAGTTTGCATATTAAATGCTGCCTGTCATATTTTTATGAACCACAAGGCATGTGATATGTAAAAATTTGCAATTGATAGAAACATATTTTTTCAAAATGTATCAAAAATTTAAATAAGGGCAAAACAGCATAAAAAAGCACAAACCTTTTAAATAAGCAAGATCGCTTGAAATCGTTAAATTAAGCAGCATCAGCAATATTCAGCATATGCTGAAAATTGGTCGCCCTAGTTATGACACAAGCGGTTGAATCGGTTCTGGCAGTATCGGCGTTGTATGAATCATGAGCTTTACGAGCTGGTCGGGATTAGGCGGGATTTTCCAGACTTCTCGCGAAAATCCCGAGTCCCGAGAATTGAAGTAATTCAGGAAAAAATCCCGACGTTCAAGATTTTTGGACAAATTGCAGCATTTAATCTAAAAGACTCACTATTGACTTGGGAAAAATACCCAAAGATCTACAAATATTAGATGCAGTTGTACAGCGACTACTGCAGTCTTCGAGCTGTTTATGGAGAATTGCCCAAAGATATGCCAAAGGACAATATATGGTCACATTTTTTTTACCAAATGTGGCAAAGAAAATCACTTGAATTTGCTGAAATTGATCTCATTTATATTTTCTTTACCGATAAGTAACGTTCATTGTGAAAAGTATTTAGTATTTTAAAAAATGTATACACGAAACATAAAAACCTAATGTCTTTTGATCTTATAAAGGCTGAACTAATCATAAGATTGAATATTAATAAAAGTAGTCAGGAATTCCAGTAATTTTTGGTAACTGACGAGGGAGTAAAACGACTCAATTCGGTGAAAAATAGCACAAAGTATATGTGGCAAAATTAATATTGGCTTATAGGGTATGTATATCTGAATATTGTAATGTTTTAGTTTTTTTAATCCATTAAAATAATGGTTGTTATCAGCATGAAACTGCAAAGAGTTTTCAAATAATATTTCTTAATAAAAAATGTCAAAACTAATGAAATATGATCGTTTTACTTGTCCCGACAAATCCCGCTTTTTAGTCTCGGTTTTCCCGATTTTTCGAATTCGGTGCCTGGCAACCCTAGGTCAGACGCATTAAGGTGCAGAGGTTGCGTTGGCTAGGTCATGTTGTAGGCATAGACGAAAATGCTCCAGCTCGAAAAGTCTTCGACAATGATCTCGATGGACGGCGCAGAAGAGTGCGACCAAAACTCCGTTGGAAAAACCAGGTTACTGAGAACCTTACATACATTAGTGTGACTAACTGGAGAAGCGTCGAAGATCGAGGCGCTTATAATATTTTTCTTCGTGCGGTATATTATCCAGTGGGAATGCAAAGAACTGCCAGCTATGTAAGTAAGTACTTTATATATAAACAAAAAAAGTACGAATGGTCAATTTAGTTTTGTGAATTTCGGCCAGAAAATCTCGATTTCCGACCAAGTTGCGTAGTTTGAGAGCTATAGAGCTGAAATGTGGTACACAAACTTATATCGTCTAAGCGGAGGCTATGTTCTAAATTTAGTGAAATCGGACAAAAATAACTCCCACCTCCCATAACATACATACAAACCCACTTTTTGGGGTGTCCGTCCGTGTATCCCTGCGATAGCAGCTTTATTTTAAGAGTTTTCGAGCTAGCGTTTTGGTACACAATCTTCTATGCTATAAGCGGATAAAAAAGATGAGCAAGTTCGGACAAAAACTACTCCCACCTCTCATACAATACTCCGCCTTTTCGGGGGTTCAACAATTCGTAACAGTATTATCAGACATATAAACAATTCAAGACCAGTATTTGACACTACAGTGAAAAATTATAGACAAAAAAAAAATGATGCAACATCCACCTCTCATACAAACTCCACTTTTTTTTGCGGTACAAAGTTTAAGAAAATATAATTGCAGTGCAAATAATCAATTTAACCGTAATTTTTACAAGTGGTGAAGGGTATCTGAACTTTGGCATAGCCGAAGATAATTATCTTACTAGTTGTATAAAACAATATGGAATTCCCACCATTACAACTGAAAAAAGTGTTGGAGTTAATTGCGGATAATAAAATAAATGAAATAGCTACACTATAAATATGGATAATTTTTTTAAAAATTAACACTTTTTTGGATCTTATATTCATTCCGTTTGATTGCAATTTTACAGTGTGCGAGTGTTTACTGCCAATTTCTCCTGCTAATATTTATCATAAGGCATTAGCCAGTGAGTTAAACTCTTCTAAATTTTTAAAATTTGTTCCATCTATAACTTCTTTTGATTTTATTTTACTGTATGCAATTTTGTTTTGCCTTATTGAACTACAGTGTTTGATGGGCAACAAGTTTTTTAAACGTTTTGTCGAGTCCTGTGAGCAAGAATGCGAAGCTAATTTCATTTTTTATCAACGAGATTTTAATTGCTTAAATAAATATCTCTATCAGCAATTCATTCTCAGTAAGGAACGTGAAATTAAAAATAATAATCAGAAAGTTTCAGTCGGGCAACACTCCCTTAATTCGTGCTTTTTCTCTATTAAATAAAATCAACTTAAGTCAACAAAAAGAGTTTCAACAATGTATTGAATTTTGCATTACAAAAATGAAGTAACTTGAAATTTAATATATATATTTATAATATAAGTATTTATGTATTTTTTTTTTCTTTAAGTCATAGTCTGTAAGAAAAATGTATTTCCATAGACTGAAACAAATAAAATGAAAATGAATTAATGAGGCCCTATGCTCCTTATGGGATCGTAAAGTATTTCATCTTATTAATTCCTCATTTAGTTAACATCTTAACAATATTTTTGCGTTACATTTAAAGTTCGCAAAGATATTCGACGTTGACCACTATAAATCGATTAATGCTCTCTCCCGCTTTCCCTTTCCTCTCTATTCCCATCGGCTAGTGGTTTGGCGATTATAAAACATATCCAGTCTGTGTTGCCAGTTCTTCCTTTTCATCATCGAGCGGTTCTGTCAAATGACAACACGCTTGAGTGGATGTCTGCTCTCATACCTTGAAATTTATGCCAATTTTTTTTTCGTGTGCATTTTTTTCGGTGAATTCATCACATGTGAATTCTAGGTAGAATAATTCGCTTTTAACTAAATCGACCACCCCGTTAGGCTCTTTGTGCTTCGTGTGTCTTTACCAAACTTATTTTTGTTTTTACCGTTTGAGTCCTTGTATGCCGTCGCATAGAGGAACATTGCGTTTGAATTATTTTGAAACAATATCGCTTCACTAACAACAACACAAAGAACCCCATCTGCCGGGATAATACAATACAACAGTTCATGCCGGTAACTTCTGCTTCGCCCTGAGACTCCTGCTCCTGGTGGCTGTTGTATTTCTATCCTGCTATTGCAGAGGAGAGCGAGAGAGTGTGTGCTTTTACGTTTAGGTTAGGTTTTTTGGTAACAATAGTCCTCTAAGCCGTTATAATGTTATAACGAACGTCAGTCAGTCTTCTGTCCGACCCAGACAGGTGTTACTCTAACGCTCAACTCACTGTTAGTTGGCTCACGTCATGGCAAGTCCACCGTCAGCGACGACAAACAATACGTTCCAACGAATTCACGTTCGAAGGAATATGAAGCGTTGTGTGTTTGGTTGAATGCCTTTCAGCTTAGCGTTGTTGCCTCTACCATGGGTTCGGGAGTATTGTGTATTGAATCGTTAATCCAACTGGTTTGCATTTTTTTGGACATTACTAAAGTTCAATTAACTTTTGGCAACAACATTTAAAGTTATTTAAATATTTCGTTTTAAGTGTACGAAAGACATGTAGAAACATTTTATTGGACATGGCCTAAATGGGAGAGAAATGTTTTGTCTGTCAAATGACTTTCAAAAGACATGAAGGCAACTGTATTAATATGCATGCTGATGGTGAACAACACCACTAATATGATGTATCAGAAGGTTATTTTTTAGTTTACCTCAAAAGTGTACCTGGTTCGGTCGACTTATTACAAACTACATACTGTTGTTAATGCACCCTTAAAATCTCGTAATGAGTGTGGCAATACAGTTCAATTTACTGATGACTTAAGCCATATTCTAGACACTATACTATACTGTGCATAAATTGTAAATATGTATGTATACGAAACTTGTTCTATTCACAAGGAGTTATAGGTCCGTAATCCTTGAATTTTTTACAGTGAAGGATGTTATTTTTTCGGGTTAAGATATTGCATTTTATACAGGTCGTAACATAGTGTGATGTCAACTTATCATTTTGACCAAAGTTCAACGCATTGTCTCTTTTGTAAATAAATGCGAATTACACTTATACCAAACATGAAATAAACAAACACCGACATATGAAAGTGTCCTTATGTAAAAATCTGGAGAGAAAGAAACAAATATCTGAAAAAAAGTGAATTAAAAACGAATGGTATCGTAAGGACTTAAAAGAAAACGCAGATGATGTTCCCGGTGGTGCCTTTATTCAAGACCTATACCAAAGGAAATAAGCCCACCTCTGCTTGGCCATACCTTCTGCCATGCTGGTATCTCAGTGATAATATATTCGTACACCTAGCGTAATTCAACTGGCTTTCGGCCGATATTATTTCTACGATATACCATATAGCGCAGTACTACTTAAGGGAGAAATTGGCACAGCCGCTGAAGTTTGCCGTAAGCGAATATAGTTCAGTTTGAACTAGAGCTATATTGTTTTTATAGTTTTTTTAAGAAGACATGCAAACAGTGTATACAAATAGATTAGAAAATCAGTAATGGTGTTGAGACATTTCTTAGCAAAATTATATACAAGCAATTGATCAAAAATTGAGAAACATTGCTGCAGTCCTTACATTATGACAGTCTGCTTATGTCTGCGTCATAATGCAGTCGTGCTGGTATCGGACGAACTTAATATCAATAACATTTCATACCCTGACACGTTCTGCTTTGCCAAGATGACACCGTTACCACTGTGGCATATGGCAAAATAAGTACTCAACACGTACCTCACAAGTAGTTATACAAGGTGGCGCAAAAGTAAACTTCCTATGTTTTTTGGCTGTAATTTAAAAAAAATGAAAAACTTTGATTCTTCTTGTGGATTATTTTTATTTGGTCATTTAATTTTTTTTACATCAAGTCGAGAATATGATGTCATGTAAATGGCCGCCGTCACAGTTAATTGTCATTTGAGCCCTTTTTATGGCATTATCCATCACTTTGGCCAAAACTTCCTTCGATAGGTCCTCACATTCTTGACGGATATTGTCTTTAAGAGCTGCAAGAGTTGTTGACATAAACCCGCGACTTCAAAAAGCCCCATAAAAAGAAGTCTGGAGCGGTCAAATCAGGCGATCTTGCAGGCCAGTGCAAATCGCCAAACGGGAGATTAGGCGCCCGGGAAATGCATCCTTCAGCATATCGGTTGTGGCACGTGCAGTGTGTGCCGTTGCACCACATGTTTTCCAATCCCAATTCATCAAGTTGAGGCAAAAAGAACTCGTTGATCATTGCTCTGTAGCGCTCACCATTCACAGTAACCGTTTGGCCCCCGACGTCTTCGAAGAAAAAAGGTCCGATGACTCTTCCAGCGAAAAAAGCACACCATACAGTGACTTTGAGCGGGTGTAATGGCTCTTCGTGGGTTACACGCAGATTTTCAGTGCCCCAGAAGCGTAAATTTAGCTTATTTACGTACCCGCTAAGATGGAAATTGGCCTCATCACTCATGATTATTTTTGATGTAATCATCTTCCTCTTGGTGGTGATTAAGGATGGCTTGAGCGTATGTTAGACGCGATAGGTGGTCAGCAGCTAACAGCTGATGCACCGTCTGGACTTTGTACGGAAACATCTTCAAATCTTGTACAAAAATTCGCTGTAAAGACCGTCGACTGATACCCATTTGCGTGGCACGTCGTCTGGTCGATGTCAACGGCGCTTCCATGACATCCTCGGCTACAGCAGCAATATTCTCTGCAGAACGGCTACTCCGGGGTCTGCCACGCCTGGCAGCATCTCGTGTTGTGCCAGTCTCTTCGAGGCGAGCGGCTAAACGTTGCAGTGTTTCACCAGTAGGCGTTGGACGGCCAGGAAATCTGTGACGAAATTCACGTTGTGCCAAAGTCACCGACCGATTATTGGTCAAATAAATAGTCAGCAGTATTCCGCGTTCTAGAGCAGTGTAGCGTAACATTGCTTATAAACGTGTATTTCGCATGTGTTTACTACACAAATGTCAAAACAGAACTGACATTAGGGGCCAATCGCAAAATTTATAGCATTTTCTGATAGAAGGATTACTTTTGTGCCACCTTGTAGTATGTCACTGTAGTCAACTAGTACGACATAAAGATCCTTTCGGACTACAATGCAAGCTCTTAGGTCATTTACACCTGGATTATTGTTTTGGATCACTCGCCTTCAGTCCTCAAATATTGCTCTTCGCCGCCTAGTGCTTCTGGGCAACGACAGGTTTCTTTACCATCGCATGGGGGTCTACTAATGGATTTCTGATATTTTGCGCATGCTCGTTTTCGTTCGATCAGATTTGAATTTTCTTTAGATATCTTTTCCGTGTTTCGTCGCCATTTTGAAATCTTTCTGTGGCCATTGTCTAATTAACTTGATGGTGATTCTAATCTTGTTTATGATTTCTCCTAACTCAAACCAAATTTTTACTAAAACATTGAAAAAAGGAATTTTCATAGAAAAAATTCGAATGTAATGCATCAAAAACAAAAATTATTTTTTCCATGAATTAGCCCCGGCCTTGATGAAAGATATTCTCTGCGATCTTTATTATTTGCAGACCCTGTCCAAACTTACCCAGCTTTTTTAGAGGCTTTTGGCGAAAATATATCGATTTGAAGTCCCTGAATGCTAATTAATTAATTGTACACGATCGTGGAACCAACATGCGTTTTGATCTTGCATTTCCATCCGGATATGGACTGAGGACAACATTTATACATGTTTCACATTCAAAATGGTTATGATTTACTCCTTTTGACAATAACCATCAGAGCAAGGTTATCTTTCACATTACACCAGATCTCTAACAACGAATCTTAATCCTTTTACAACAGGGATGGTGGGGTGATCAAAGTCTTCTTTCCGCTTTCTGCGATGTGACCTTATTGACCTTAAATACAACTCGACATCATATATTGTACACGCTGTCTCCAGTCAGCCCTATCAAGCAGTGCCAGTGTTTGTGCACCTCTTTTGCGCCGTTCTTTGAGGTCTTCGTCAGCGTAATTGTTGTATTTTGATATGTTCGACCATATCAATGTCGTGGTACAACTTGTACAGCTCATGGTTCATCCGAGCCCTGAACACGCCGTTAACGTTAATGGGTTGATTAATTATGCGGAATATTTTTCACTCGAACACCGCTTAATGAGCTGCATTCGCCTGTGTAAGCTCCCAAGACTCCGGTGCATACAGCAAGACTGGTAGTTTTAGTACCTGGTGCATTTGAACTTTGGTAGTTCGAGGTAAGGTAAGGTTTATAAAGTGCTTGCGTAGCACAAAAAAACACCGCTTTATATCCAGACTGATACTTTTGTTTTTGTTCACCGACCCGAGGTAGATAAATTCTCTCACTACTTCAAAGCAAAAGTTATCGACTGCAGAGTCATCGGTTATATTCAGTTTGGCGATGTGTCGGTATGCAGACCAAATTATACGACCGTTGGATTGAAGACATTCTCGCTGACTTGATTACCTCATTACTTTTCTTCTCCGTGGGAGCATGATCACAGAAAATTTCAGCTTGCACTCTTATTGTGGCGACTCGTTCACTGGCAGGCGTGAAACTAGATACCAGGTGTCATAGTCTCTTGCCGACCACAAATCCACATCCTAACTCATGCGTTTTATGCTTATGCACACAAATTATTTTAATATTTTCCAAGTTTTTTTTTGGATGTTGTTTGTATTCATTTTAAATTTAAGAATAATTAAAATTGTCGAATATTTTTTGGCATCGCACTGTGGGCTTAACTCGACTTTAGGTGTGTGTAACATAACTTGTCAAGCTATTTTTGAGAAAATTGTTTTTTTTTTACAAAACAGTTGTGTCCTATATAATTTAAAATACTGGTTCACATATTGGGTAAATACCAAGCGGTAGGCTAGGTCACATTTACACAGTGAAAGACGGGCGCAGACCTTAATACCATGCTCCGCATTTGAATATAAACTCTGCCCATATGACAAAGAACATTTTTACGATTGTCAATTAACAAAACAAGTAATTTACCCAAAGTATACGAACTTGATTTCAATTCTATTTTCAAATTCCATGGACAATTAAAAAAAACTTATGTTACCATAAACTGAGTTATACTTCAACTTTTTATTAATCAGATTTATTTAAGTAGGTGGTGCCAACGAACTCATTTCACATTTATCCCAATTAATTACAAAATGTTTTATGAAATTCATAAAACTGTAGCTACCTACTCCTAAAATTCTATTAGCATAACGGTCAAACTTTAATTTGCAATCCTGTCTGCAAATTGACAGCTTTAATCGATACTTATATCTTTGTCTTTTAAATTAAAATAGAAAACCGACCCACTTGTGATTGCCGGTACAACCACTAACTCACCACGCTTCAATTTCTCTTCAATTACCCATTTAGATCTAAATCAATTTTAAAATCATTGCCTACGCAAACATTTGGCCACGTTCGACCCAAAGTCATTTTGGGCACATCCAAACACACCTTAACCTATTTTGCAAAATTTCGGCCAAAACGAAATCGTATAATTCACCCAAAAACTGACATGACAGGTTGAATACACAAACCTAACTCTCAGGTAACCTGACATTTTCGGCAAACACACATTGTTATTAATCAATCCATCAATGCAGGCTTATCACCGAATGCAAATCAACGACAAATTCAAACATTTGTTACAATTTCGACATTTCTTCCAAAATGAGAAAACTAAAATGTCCAAACGGCAACGAAACGAATGAACTCCTTTGACAGACAAACTTTTAGGCCACATTGCAGCGAACCAACAGTACGGGGACAAAGAAATGTTGAAGGCTTTTTGTTGCAACAGCAAGTAACATTTGCGAAAACAAAACATTTAAATGGCACTGCCACAAAACTGTTGCAAAATAATAAATCTTCTGAACGAGTAAAGAACACACGAAAAACATGTGGAAATTGCAACATGTACTAGGACGACGACACATTGCCTTCCACCTCTCGCGTCATTGGCTGCAATGCATTTGGGGCAAATGCAACCATTTTTGGCCAATGCATGTGGCCCACAAATATGTTTCTATGGTAAAAGCGTCCGGGCGGGGGTATGCAAAAGGAAAAATTTGAACGGTTTAAGTTCGGTTGCCTCACCATGGGGCCTTCTCCTTTAAATTTTGTAGATAGATAACCAACCATAAATGAGGAATTTGCCATATTCCTTATGGCCACAAAATTAGCCAAGTTATGCGTTTCAAACGCCACTTTAAATGAGAATTATTGCAAAAAGTTTTGTTGAATTTTGGCATTAGGCTGAAGCGTTAGTTATGCAATACCCTACGTTCTGAAATATTGGCGGGCATGCAAATATTAATTGCATAAAAAGATGAGGAAAGACGATTCACTATCCACTGAATATAGTACGAGAGGTCAGATTAATTATCTAACCATCAAAACATTTGGATGCTATGCATCGAGTGTAAGGGATTTACAAGATGTATGTGATGTTAGCATTGCTTTAAACACTATTTTGTTGTTTTACTGTAGGCGATAGTTGAGGCAGAATGAAAAACTTTTAGTGCAAAAACTATTACTACTTCCTTTAAAATAAATAAATATTAAGTTCACATTTTTCTGCCATGCATTCTAAAATATCGAAATGGGCAATCGGCTCACACATAAAGTCTTTTAATAAGTTATAATGTAAATGGCTGTGTTTGGGTTTAAACCCTTAAAACAGAAAATAATCTCGGGAAAATTTTCTCGTTGGCTACTGTTGAGAAGTTTTCATTAGGACCAGTAAAGGTATACTTGAGTTATACAGTTATGCTGAGTTAAAAGGCTTGCAAGACTTTTCGATTTACACGGAAAAGGTGTCCCAGCTAGCGCATTCAATCTATTTGAACACGTTTGAGTTCGTCAATGTCCTTATACAGCTCATGGTTTATTCAGTAACGCTACAGTAACGTTAACGATGATGGGTCCAAATATTTTGCGAAGTAATTTTCTCTCGAAGACTACCACAATAGATTGCATTACCCAGGGTTTTGCTGTAGGACAAGGTAGGTAAGATCAGTGTAGAATAGAGATGGATCTGTGTTCATCGAGGGAGGGCTTTGTAATTAAATCGCTTGTTAGGCGTTTAGTAGCAGCGGCTTGCTATTAATACTCTTTTTTTGCTTACCAGGTGACATCAATATTTTGGTTTACACCGGAGCCAAGGTAGACAAAATTATCTAACACCTCAAAGATATAGTTGTCACCGTTCAAGTAGCGTCCCAAATGAGTAGACTCTTTGTTCGTTTAAACAAATAACTTGGTTTTGTCCTCATTTATCACCAGACCCGACTCTGCGATTCCGCGATATTTGGTATACACACTTGGATCGCCATTCTTAAGAAAAAGATATAGAACACTCGGATTCCTATCATCTGGCATTCCTATAGCCAAATCGTGGTTATGAGCTGATGCACATTGCGAATTCATCGCCGCCGCCTCTTTTGGCTCGGTGGTTGACAATCTATTCCGTCATCGATGATTAGTGGGGTCACTTATGCTGCCTTCGAGAACGAGCAAGGTACGGAAGTGTTTCCTTTATATATGCGTGTCCGCTACCATATTTCCAACTCAGTCCTTACATGTGGGGATCCCGGTTCCAAAACCTTTGCTTTTTAACTTTTGGTAGAACTTTCGGGCGTCATATCTACCCCCATAATTTTCGATATCCTGTCTCTCTTTCGTTCGATAGATGTTTCTTCCGCCTAAAGATTCATTTTATGTTTTAACTCTTCTTATTATATTGTTCCATAACCGCATATGATCCAATGATCAGGTTGCTTTGTGGATATATTTATTTTGTACGTAAGTACGTTATCGGAAGTGTTGTTCTATAGGATTGCGGTAGGTAAAATATTATTTAAGGCTCCCCCGATGTCTAGGACACTCCCCAGAGCGTAGACCTAGTTCTCAAGGATTTATTCGATTGTACAAACTATAGGCTCGATAGCTGTATCAGTTGAAGTTCATTTAGTGTAGGTAAATTCTGCGGAAGATTACTTCGAACATGGACTTCTAGTAACCTCTAAAATATTTAAAGTACAAAGAATGAGACCCTGATCGAACTAATTTCGATTCATTACATTTTAAGTCGTTTGAGCCAAGTCCGTCTGTCTGTCAGGCAGTCCGGCTGGTACGCAGGACAACTTTCGAAAGACGCAACTAACTGTTCTGAAACTTTTAACGAGTTAATATTTCCCCGAAACTACTAACGGTATTGCAAATGGGCTACATGGCCACGCCCCTTGTGGTACCTCCCATACAAATATATCAATCCGCCAACTTAAGAAGTCGAGTAAAAATATCAATACTCTCAACGAGATCGTGTCCAAATTCTGTATTTAGTAAAGCAATACCTCCCATACAAATGTGCCACTCCGCCCACTTTAGAAATCGAATAATAATATCAATACAACCAATCGTGCCCAAATTCTGTATTTAGTAAAGCTATAGCCACGCCCCATATGGTACCTCCCATACCATCTGGTACCGCCCACTTAAGGAATCTGCATTTAGTAAAGGTAAAGCAGGATAAAGTTTGGGACAACAAATCTGGAAGTCTAGAAACGCCCCTTCTGGTACCTCCTATACAAATGTACCACTCCGCCCACTTTAGAAAACTATTAATATTATTAATACACCGAACGCGATCGTGGCCAACATCTGTATTTAAAAAAGCTAAAGCAGGATAAAGTTTTGGAGAAAAAATGTGTAAGTCTAGCCATGCCCCTTCTGGTACCTCCCAGACAGATGTACCCTTCCGCCCACTTTAGCAAGCGAGTAGTTACATCAATACACTCGACATGATCGGTACTTTTCTGGTACCTCCCATACAAATGTACCACTCCGCCCACTTTAAAAATCGTGTAATAATATCAATGTACTAGAAATTTTTTTGTTTCACTGAGGGTATATGTAAGTTGGGTTGCCCGGTTCTTACAGGTTTTCATCACAATGCAAAAAGATTGTTTTATTTGTGGACAATGGCAGCTGCCACCAAACACCTCATTTTACAAATATAGAAGAACAGTTCCAACCACCCAATACTATATCCCTAATTCAGCATTGGATCAGGGCGTTTTATGCATTTTATAGACAAATAATTGTCATGAAAAAATTTTCGCCATTGGTGAGGAATACAACCATAGATAACGTTTTCAGTGATTCGATATAGATACAAATAGCTGCCCATTTAAGGCAACTACAAATTTTTTGACTTAGGTGCACTTTAAGGCAGTTAAGTGCATTGAAGTTAAGAAAACGCAGGAAAAGTTGTTTGTACATCTAGTCAAAAATACTGTATTAGATTCGAAAGAACTGTATTTAAGTTAGGCGGACTTTCAACTGATATTACGGACAGATGACAAGCTTTCAAGTCATTGTTGTGTATGGTGTCCAGGAGAAAAGGTCCACGTTTCTTCATCTTCATTACAAATCTTGTACTCGGTGAGCCCTTGGTGCAGTCTGACTGTTGCCATCTACGGATTCACAGAACGTTCCCCATGACTTCTGCTTAGCCTTCGCTATTGCACCTTTTTACAGATTAGGACTAGTTTTGTAAATGTTGAATATCTATGATCAGAAAAGGGAGACAATCATACTGTTGTTGTTATGTAAAAGAGTAATGTCTTGGACCTCCCTCCTAACCGATGTTTTGCAGTTAGGTTTCTCGCCTCTTTCATATATTTTTGTGGCATCACTTATAATGAGACTCATTGATATCGCTACTCTCTCATATGGGATACAATGTTTCGGACGCACTTCGGAGGATGTGGCTCTGTATGGTCGTGCACCATGTAGCATGATACCAACCAGATATCCCGCTGGTCTTTTCCAGGCTAATGTCATCACATTCATTAAAGCTGTGAATTAAAACAGCATTAAATTTGACTTTATAAGTATGCCCGATCTTGGCCTACCATTGCAACTGGTACCACATATTCGGCCGTCGGCAATCCTGCGCTTTTGTATCAGGAACTCATCGGCTCCATCCTTCGCAAGATGGAGAGTGAAGTTGGAAGATGCTGCCTTACTTCTCTGGGTAATTATATCACTGTAACTACGAAATCACTCCCGGTAGTGATGGACTTACCCAGAAGCAAGGCAGAGCTGTCGAACAGATCATCCGTTATGTTGCATTTATTATCTGCCAGTAGTACGTTCTCGTTAACTTTTTGCTACAGATGTGTTGTTTAGCCCTATCCTCAGGATCTCCCGACTTATTATTGCTTTGCTCATTCTTTTCTCTCATTGTATCCACTTTGCATGTCACGAACCGAAACCGAAATTGGCAGTTTGACTCCTCCGGTAGTTATAAAGTTAGTATTTAATTTTTCTATAATTTAATTGATTAATCGAGTTCTATTTATTTTAATTGCTAGTCTATTGACCAAGAGAACAAACTTACAAAAATTTCATCAAAATCAAATGCTTTGATTGAGTACAATTTTTAGATATAGGCCTGTTCAAACTTAGAGTAACAATCTTTATAAGGGGATAGTGTAACACAAATTATAGGTAACCAAGGTTGAATAAAGTGATGTTGGGTTGATTGATTGCTGTTTAGGCAAATTGCGAGTGATTGTTGTTGCCTTAATCAATTTGCCTGAGAACTAGTAATAGACCCAATAGGAATTGTAGATGTGGACTGTATTACGCTGTTTTGCCCTTGTAGGCCGATGTGAAGGCTAGCACCTGCGAAAGCTGAGAATAGGGTTTAGTCCAAATAATAACTCAAGAAGTTTGAGAAATTATTTGGAAAGGGAATAAATAAAAAGAGGTCGGGAATAATTAGTTGCAATTCAATTTATAATTTTATTTTGGAAGCATAGGTGCTTACCGTGTGAGTTGAGCTGAGGAACTGGGTTTTTTACATTTCATTTTACAATATAAGTCGGTTTACTAATCGGTTTATAAAAGTTTCGTTAATTTTAGATTGGAAAACAATTCACAATAAATGAAGTGTACTTTTAGTACAACTTCTTAAAGGGTTTTTAAAAGTACATTTTGGTTCACGTTTGGTACTTTTGACCGTTACAATAATTCAAATCAATTAAATAATTATAAGTAGAAACGTAGTTTATACAAAGGTATCTTAAGACAAATTCTATGTCCTTGTGTCTGGACTCGAGTAAAGCTCCGCTGATCCCTATGAAAATTGACCAGTATCAATATGATACAAAATTAAGTTGTAAGATTTAAACCGGAAAATTTACCCCACTCACAGTTTTTCATTCAATCTAAATACGTTCGCAAATTTTGCGACTTGCGGTCTTACGATCAATTTAGTCCACTTAGGGGAACTTTCATTCGGTCATACCGAAAGCTTGATTGTTTGCCCACATATTCACGATGGTCAGTTTGCTCATTTGCTAATCCAAAGTCTTGCTGAGATTCTAATATGTTTCACTCGACGCAGTTGTTGGTGTTGTTGTTCTTCTTTTTTTCCGTTTTGTTGCACCACATCTGATAGAAATCTGTAGCAGGAACATGACTGCGGTCAACGAATTAAGCTGTTGACACATAACATCATGTCTTCGAGTTAAACTTTAGGCCAATGGAGATCGAAATAATAGCGAATAACAAATGAAATTTGTTAAATGTTTACGTAAGAGTAAATAAGTTTACATCTTTAGACTTTGGCCAATATGAAGTACAGAGCAACAACAACACCAACAACAAAATCGTGTTAGCGAGATGTTTTAAGAAAATGTTACTTGTTGCTGTCGCCAAGCCATGTGTTGCAACAGTCTGGTTGCATGAGAGCTTCGTCGGTTTGTTCACGACTCATGTGGTGCGTCTTGAGGGGTAACTGATGTTCTAAGTCTTGCGTCTAGTTGTGCTCGAAAACCATTAGAATAGATCCATCTAAATGAAATGATCATCATTTGTCATGGCTCAGGTTTTTGGGTAGTTGTTTGGGGTTAATTGCGCGTTGTATTCTGAGTTAGGTTCGTGGAATATTCGTCAGCATATGTGTTGTGTCAAATCGTCTTTAACATCGTTTTTTGGATGATATCGTCGTTCATGAAAAAAGTTGCACGCCCTTTTAGTAAATTTGGTTGATTTGATATAAGGGCCCTAGTGTATTCCATGTTTTGTATACCACCGAGTTTATAGCATAGATACAATGCAACGTACAAAAGAGAAATCAGTGGCCAAAAAAGTGACAAAAAAAACGTAACTTTTTTTCAAAAATTTATTTTTTTATAAATTTATTGCTTTTTTTTTAAATAAGTAGAGTGAATTAACTAATGTATTCATGAGATCAAATTACAGAAAATTAACTTTTAAATCAATGACTCAAAATAATTGTCTCACCTGTGAAGTTCACTAAGCAGGATATGAGGTCGGTCATACAATTTAAATATCATAAGGCTATTTCAAGGAACGCTTTGGACGTGAAATTCGATAATTAGACAAAGCCGGATAACAGGACTGGATACTCGATACTCCGAATCTCTAACTTAGTAGCGAATGGGAGAATGCCGACTTCGAACATGACAAACTGGAATGAAGTATAGACATTAAGAATTGAATTTTGTTGTTGCGGATGTGGAATGAGTAACCTAATCGGCATACTTCCACCGATGCGTGTTAGGAAGTAGGTAACAGAAGTTACTGAAGCTCAACACAGGCCCTCTTAGTGGCTTTGGCAGCCCCAAGAAACTAGGATCGGGAGCGGTGGCCTAATAAGCCACTCTCCTTAAACAAAACAATTATTATGAAAACACGAAGAAGAGAAAAAACAAAAACCCCCCCAAAAATTGACGACCCCTGCAAACGATATACGGACCATGATTTAAGGATATGCACCTGGAATATCCGAACTCTATACAGAGATGGTGCCTCTATCCAACTGGCGGATGTCCTCGACAAATACAAAGCTGACTTCACCGCCATACAGGAAATGAGATGGACGGGACAGAGATGCACACGACGAAAGCACTGTGACATCTTTTACAGCTGCTATGCATGAAGACACGAATTTGGATGTGGTTTCATAGTCGGCAAGAGACTTCGACACCTGTTCTCGCGGTTTAACCCTGTAAGCGACCGAATAGCCACTATTCGCATTCGGGCGAAATATTTTTACATTACGCTGATTTGTGTACACGCCCCGACGGAAGACAAAGACGGTGACATTAAAGATGCATTCAATGAGTGCCTGGAGAATACATACGACCGCTGCCCTGCACATGACATTAAAATTATTCTGGGAGATTTTAATGCTAAAATAGAAAGGGAAGATGCTCTTGGTTCAGCAGTCGGAAAATTCAGTCTACACAACAACACCTCCGATAACGGGTTCAGACTGGTTAGTTTCGCGTCGGCAAGAAATATGGTTGTGAGTGAAACCTGATTCCCGCATAAAATATCCACAAGGCAACCTGGATATCTCCCGATCAAAATACAAGAAATCAGATTGATCAAGTGGTAATTGATGGAAGGCATGTCTCAAGCGTTATGGACGTGCGTGTGATGCGCAGTGCAAATATTGACTCGGATCAGAACCTAGTTGCAGCCAAGGTACGCAAACGATTAAGTAGTGCTAAAAACACTCGTAATCAAACACAAAGGAAGCTAGACTTAACAAAGCTGCATACCACCGAGATAGCCAATGCCTACTCCAACCAACTCGACAACTCTCTCAATTACTCCAAAAAAAACTCCCCTAAAGGTTTTGAAATAGGGATCTCCACCTGTAAGGACAGAGACGGAAGTCTGGCCACGGACACTCAGAGTGTGCTGCAAATATGGAGGGAACACTTTCAATCTCTACTCGTTCCCGAAGGCATCATAAGTGATGAAATAACATCAATCATCGAAGATGGAGTAGACTGTCCACCACCGAGCCAAAACGAGATCAGCACGGCTTAAAAATAATAAAGCTGCGGGAGCCGATGGACTGCCGGCAGAGCTTTTTAAAGCCGGCGGCGGTGACCTGGTAACATGCATGCACCAGCTCATAAACACGATTTGGCTGAGGGAGTGTATGCCCGAAGATTGGAATTTGAGGGTCCTTTGTCCCGTGCTTAAGAAAGGCGATCCTAGTGTGTGTACCAAGTAGCGCGGGATTAGCATTTTACCTATCGCATACAAGGTCCTATCTAGTAAGTTATGTGAAAGACTAAAGCCCATTCTGGCGAACCTGATTAGACCATATCAGTGTGGCTAAAGACCTGGCAAATCCACCACCGACTAGATATTCACGCTACGACAAATCCTAGAGAAGACCCAAGAAATGCAGATCGACACCTACCATCTGTTCATCGATTACAAAGCTGCATTTGACAGTCTAATACGACAGAAATTGTCAGATGCTATGGCAGAGTTCAGAAGCAGAAGTCTTCAGTAAAAATTGGCGAAAATCTGACTGAGCAATTTTCTTCCAAGCGACTCTTTAGACAAGCCGATAGTCTGACCTGCGAACTCTTTAACATCGTAATGGAGATGATCATGCGGAAGGCTGCAGTAAACAGGAATGGTACCATCTTTAACAAAATTCACATGCTGCTCGCGTATGCCGATGATATAGATATCATTGGCCGTGGATTTCGGGTTGTTACTGCGTGCTTTTCGAGCATTCAAAAGCAGTCGGCTGAAGTGGGTCTGGTGATAAATGAGGACAAAACCAAGTTATTTGTTTCAACGAACAAAGAGTCCACTCGTCTAGGACGCTGTGTGAATGTTGAGAACTAAACAAAAATAAAAATGTTAGCCTGGAAATCAATAGACGAGTATTGACACAAAGCGCTGCTACTATGCGCTAAGTAAGCCGTTTAATGACAAAGCGCTCTCTCGAAGAACAAAGTCCCAACTCTACCAGACTTTGATCCTTCCTGTCTTGCTATGCAGCGCAGAATTCTAAATAATGACAATCGGAAAAATCTGTTCTGGAAGTCTTCTAGGAAAAAATACTTCGCAAAATGTTTGGACCCATCATCGTTAGGGGCGAGTATCAACGTCGAATGAACCACGAGCTTTATGAGTTGTACAACGACATCGACGGAGTCAAGCGCGTTGAACTAGACCGAGTGCGCTGGCTTGGCCACGTTGTATGAATGGACGAAAATGTTCCAGCTCGAAAGGTCTTCGTCAATAAACTCGATGGGCGGCGGAGGAGGGAGCGACCAAAACTTCGTTGGATGGATCAGATGAAAGAGCAGTTATCTACACTTGGTATGACTAACTATCAGGGAGCGCAAAAGACCGAAACGCTTGGAATTATATTCTACGTGCGGCTACTGATAGATGAATTTCTGTTGCTGCTAGCAATTAAGAAGAATAAGAATATTAACGACATGAAAAAAATGGTAGCATAAATGAGGGTCAAGGACGTTTGATATATGTAGTGATCCTCTTTGCAAACCTTTGCTCAGCTATTGACATAATACATGGGTGTATATCACGAAATGACTACAATCGAGAGTTGAAAACGGCCAAGTGCGAAAATGGGTTTAAATAATTATTTTTCGGTTGATACTGTTTTATAAGCCCATTTTATGTATTAATAATCAATGGGTCATGTTTTTTTTTATTATTAAAAAAAAAAATAAAAAAAAAACATGACCCATTGATTACACAAGGGAACAAAATTGAACTTTTTGAATGTTGTTTGGAATTCTATAGCTGTTTTTTACTAATTTGAGGTCGCTGATTTTAAATCTAATCTCCATTTTTCTCCATCAGCTCGAATTTTTAAGTTACAGGTACTAATCGTATTTTCGCCTATTTTTCAAAAAATTATAGTTCAAAAAATCATAATTTTTTTTTCATAAGCCGGATTTTAACATTTTTTTTGAAAGATATCGTTGTTACCTTTGAAAAAAATCAAATTTTGTAATATCACAAAAAAAAATTACTGAGTAAAGGCTTTTTATTCAAAAAAAATTACACAGTTTAATTTTCTTCACGCTGAAAGTTAATCGGTTGGGATCAAATTGTTCTTTTTATTAGCTTTATTGAATATCATATTAAAGTAGCTTTCTAAAATATGTATGTACGTAATAGGGATGTAACGAATGTGCTTTAGCGAATGCGAAAGCGAATATTGGAATATTTTTTTTGCGAAAGCGAATGCGAATGCGAATACTTACTTTTGGTTTTTACGAATGCGAATGCGAAAGCGAATGTTCCAAAATTGTTTAGCGAATGTCAAAAAATGGTTTACGTAAACGAATAACTTAGTTTCATTCCTACTGTCTGCCTTTTCAAATGAAAATATGTCTTCCAGTTAAGTAATTAAACATAAAATATTTATTTCAAAGTAAAACAAAAACAAAAATATATATAATTCTCAGAAATTCAGTTACCTTAAACTAAACAATAATTTTATTTACTTTCGAAAATATTGACGTGTTCAGTATTCAAAATTTTGTACAGCCAAGTTGTATTTGACAAAAAGAAGCTATGCTGCTTTTTTGCTATGCAATCTAGTTCTTAGTGGATCATATATAAGTCCGGCTCTTCTAAAAACCTGTTCGCTGGGTACTTCCCGGAGGCGTAGCTAAGAACTGGCGTGCCATAGGTACTAAGTTTTGGTTTTTCAAGCTGTTTCGTTTCCACCACAATAAAGGAGCTTCGGAAATATGATTTTTTTTCTATTTATTGTATTCAGCTAACAATTTTTTTGCACGAGAGACTGAAAACGTAACCACTTACATGTCGGCCTCAGTCTCATTCTTACTTGTATTAAAGAATTTTTTTTGCGAATGCGAAAGCGAATGCGAATATTGAAATATATATTTATACGAATGCGAATGCGAAAGCGAATGTACAAAATGATGCGAATAATTCGCATTCGCATATGCGAATGCGAACGTTCGTTACATCCCTAGTACGTAATAATCGATTGAAAATTTAATGAGTTCTTTCATTGTCGGCTCCCCTCGAATGTTGTTTGACAGCAACTTCGCAGTATTAAGCGTCGATTCAATCGTCGTGTCTAGTAAGAGCTTCTCAAAACAGTGACTTTCGCATTCGTCGATAAATAAGTAGGTGCCGTTAGTTGTGAATCTAAAAATAGAAAGCGTGTTAATTCACAACAACGCGAGAAGCTATCCCATACCTCATTCATGGGGTGCAAAGGAAAATTAAGTTAAGTTTTTATGCTAAGTTCGGTGATAACAGATTTTTCGAATTTTGTTGTTTCTATACAAAAAAAAATTAAAATTTTATATTTTTAAAAATCATGACAAATTTCCAAATTTATTTATAGCTTAATTTATAGTTTTGCCTCCTATTACAATATAAATTAACTGACTAAATTTAATTAATCGGCAGGTTTTAATTTGGAAGATAAGGGAGAAATATTAATTTTCCAAAAATAGGTCATTTTGTATGGGAGGTACCAGAAGGGGTGATCCGATATAGTGCAAATTCATTCCTGATTCATATTTTCATAACCGTAAAACTTACGCATAGTTTGACTGAATTCAGTGTACTTACAAAAAAGAAATGTATGTAAGACTATTGGGGTGAGTTCGGCCATTAGTATGGGAGGTACCAGAAGGGGTATGGCAACGGCTTCGGTTTTTTTAGGCTTTGTCTACTTTTGCAAGATAAATAAACTGACCAAATTTAAATATCCTCCGGTAGTCTGTTTGGCAGCTATCGAAGATATATTAATTATCCAAAAATAGGTAATTTTGTATGGGAGGTACCAGAAGGGGTGGGGCTATTCAGCCCATTTACAATCTCATAAGTTCGTTTCGAAAAATATTAATACTGATAAATTTTCATAACGATCCGTTAAGGTTTGCTCGAGTTACACTTTCACAAACATATTAATAAATGTTATTTCTGTATGGAAATCGCGATTTTTGTAAATTTAGTTATCTCAGTAAATTGTTGACAAAATCAAAAATTGTGCACAGATTTCAATGAAATAAAGCTCATTTGATTCAAACTATATTAAACGAAATGTTTTAAGACCAACACTGTGATTTTTGTTGCATTATTTTTTTTAATGAATTTTTAAAGAACCAATTTTTTTTTTTGTAAAATTTTTGTTTTTTTTTTAGCTACAACGATATCTCTGAAACTACTAAGCCAAATTAAAAACAATGTAGGCACGGATTAAAGATAATTTTGTTGACGAGTTAAAGTTTTTTTTTTAATTGAATATGGTGAAACGTTTTCAAGTTATTTAAATATTTGTATAACGGTATATCGCGAAAAGTCGAGCTGATACGAAAAAACCAAGTGCAGATTTGGATTCAGCGTCCCAAATTACCAAATTACCTTTAAAACAATATTCAGTTCTTTAACAACAAATACCATGTTCCCTTGTGTTATAAATACATAAAAAACAGTATCAACCGAAAATATATTCCGAAATATACATGACCCATTGCTTATTAATAACTTTTTTTTTTTTTTATTATTAAAACAAAAAAAAAAATGGGTCATGCATATTTCAGAATTTTAAGGTTTTTACGCGCAAGTTTTTTTTCCGCTGATTTTTACTTAAATTACTTAGATTATAACCATGGTTATGACTGCACAGTAATGATGGAAACGTGAGTATTCTTGGATTTAAATGTGGATATCTTCAAAATTTGTTATAAGATATAATATAATCTAATAAAGACTTAAAAAATGAACAAACCAATACCACAAATTTGGAAATTATAATATAAATAAAGGAAAAATAGACTTACCACGGGAATGATGAATTTTAGGAACATGCGCAAAAAACACTAAACGCTTCAACAGCTCTCAAACAACTGACTACATTTTTCACTTCTGTCAATTATATTTAAAACTAACGGGAATTGACGTTACATTAATAATTTACACCTAACCGAAAAACCGGTTTAAAGCATTTTTTTCTTAATTAACAAATTGGCCCACGGGAATGACGACAAAAATTGGCCACGGACAAAAATGTCTCAAAATCATAAATTTTAAAAAAAATTTTACATTTATGAAATTAAAATTGACTTTTCATTCTTCTTGAATAACTTGACGTACTTCATTTATAATATATATTTTGAAATATTAATGAAAATCTGTGATTTCTGAACACAAATCGATCGGACACACGCCATGGTAATGATTATTTGCACCGTGCGACCAAATTTTTTCATAAAAATATGTAGAATATTTTATTTTGATTTCCGTGCCTCGTTAAAGGACATTTTGTTTTATTTATTCCTGTTCTCAGAATTTAAATTTTTCAATATTTTCAATACTAAATGCGTCGGGCCACAGAATGTAGTCATTTCGTGATATCGACCCACATACTATCGGTGGAATGTAAATCTGAGTTCCGACATAATTTTTCGGGTCGCATATGTACAGACAGGAATTTTTGGAGGTTTAGCGATTTATGCTTTAGCAAGAGTGCGGTGAAATGGTGAAATATTATTTTAGGTTAGTCCTGTGGCATGACAAAAGGTAAATTCCGGTTAGTGATTCCTGAGATATTTAAACTATACAATCTCAATACCGTCTGTTAACACATCAAAAGTGTAAAATACAATTAAGATTTTTATTATAACACTGTCTGGCCATCAACAAAAAGTTGGCTATGATAACATACATAGACCCTTGAAGTTGGGACCGGCCGTGGCATAATGATTAGAGCACGCGACTACCAGAAGCTATCCCATACCTCATTCATGGGGTGTAAAGGGAAATCATTTTTTTTAATGACCCTAGAAGTTACTAATAGAAGCCGCTGTTAATAGAGTCAGTAATATCAAACAGGATTATAATAGCGGGTCTATGGATTACAACAATGTCGATAGTTGTCGAGCCATACTTTAGAATACGAAAATGCCACATTATATATGCAGACAATGCTCAATTTTCGTTATTTTAAAAATTAACCAAATAATATAACGTTTCAATTTGAACAAAGTTTTATTTTGGTTTCAATTCACTAAATGCTGTCATATATATATCAATGAGCATAGATATGAAATACATTACATTATTTTCTTGGTTTTGCGATTAAGACAAAGATGCGTTATGTAATACAGTAAAAGTAGTCAGATGTAGTGAACAACCTTACGATCATCGTAATGCTCGACAGCAGGATTACCATCAGCACCGACATCATCATCATCATCAATTTGAACAATCACTGCCAATAGTTACGTGCAACAATGGGGAATACTTATTTTCATGTTGCGGAATCCTATATATATTTTTGGGAGAAATGTTTCTGGCCAACGAATATGGTGCAACATACAAGTGCCAGAGTAAGCGCTTAAACTAATACGATTTTTTCCTACAAGTTTGCACTTGAGCAGTCGGGCGCGTTTTTAATTTTTTTTTTTTTTGATAACTTTTCAATTGAAAAGGGTTTTCCAAATGGTGTAAACCATTTTTATTTTGTACTAAAGTTAGGAACATGAAAATCGTTGTTGATTTTTTGTTTATCTCGATGCCGATGGGGCTTTTTTTAAGAAAAGAGGCGTGTGTCTAACACTTACTTTTTATACCCCCACCCTACGGGTAGGATGCTTGAAAAAAGCCCAGATGGTGGACAAATCCGAGGAAACTAGAAATGCAATCTATTAGCCATGACATTGAAATTGTTATGGGAAATTCCAATGATAAAATACGAAGGGATGAAGCTATTGATTTAGCAGTCAAAAAAAAATCAGTTTTCACAACAAAGCCTCCGAAAACAAATTCAGACTGGTTAGCTTCGCATCAGCAAACAGCATGAAAATGAAAGAAATATTATGGGAAACCAAATTGATCACATGGTAATCGAGAAAAGTCGTATGTTGTATTTTAAGTAGGCACCAGATTAAACAATGCCAAAAATACCAGTAAATATCGCAAAACTGTAAACACCCGAGTTAGCCAATGTCTATTCCAACCAACTCTGTATAGGGCTGCTAGCAAATGCCCTAAATTCTTATTTTTACGACACACATTCGTCGCATATTGTGTATTCTATGACCATTGGCACAACTATCGTACTTCGGTATGAAAAACCACACTCAGTCAAATTCCGTTACAATGATGAATGTCGCATATTGCCTGAGGGAAAGGATGATGTATACAAGGCAATACTGCAGCCAATAGTATCGCGTGTTGTAAGAGAAAGATATAAACAGAAGAGTTGAGAATCTAAAGGCCTCTTTAAATATATAATGCATCTATGAAGGAAACAAGAGAGTGAAGACATAGAAATGAATAGGAATAGAAGTGAAGTCTAAAGGTTCTTCCAAAAGCTTAAATCCCCAGGTATCGCAGAAGGGACCTCCAACTATAAGAACAGGCCTGATCTATTTTTGTTCTCTGTTCGTTCCCAAAGGCAGCACAAGTGACAAAACGACGCCAATCATCGATGCTGATACGATTTTGCCAAATTACAATGACTGACATGAAGTCTTCAAAGCAAACAAAAAAAGGTAAAAATCCCACAAATGACAAATGAAGAAGCTGTCTTGAAAGTCTCTGTCTCGAAATTCTCGGCATCCCTAGTGGAAATCCCGTTTATACGCTGTCAAGACCTTAGACAACAACGCCGGTCCAATATAGTGCAACAATTGTGTTGGACGGTTTTGCGACAGCAACAACAACAACAAGAGCAGCATAAGCGACAACGGCTGTTGCAGCCAAAGCAGTTACAGCAGAAGCAGCAGCAGCAGGGATTGATCATGAGCTCACGCAAAATAGTCGTGCACGATTTAGTTCGTGATTTTCGCAATAAACTACGAAAAGAAATCTTTGAAATTACTACAACAATTCCAACAACAAGCGGGCTGGTTTCTTATTTTTGATTTTTTTTAGCTTTTTGGTAAAATGGGCTCAGGTTGCAAGAGGAGCAATGCAACAGTAACAACAACAGCAGGAATAGCCACAAAATCATGGCCATACTAAGGCAATTGTTATGATTACGATTCCACCATGTCGGTGCAACAACAATGCACCCATGCGACTCAACCGAAAATGCCACGGTTGGCAACTCATCAGCTGCCTAGATGGGGCTGTTCCATGTGGAACAACGACGACGACGACGACACAGCGACAACAACAACGACAACCACATCATCTCATCTTCATCGTCATCATCATGAGCGGCAGTCAACAGCAGCGGCAACAGCCGCTGTAACGTCATTGTCGTTTCGTTGTTGTCGTCATCATTATTCTTATTATTTGTTAGCTTTGTTGGCGTCGGCGGGCGTCATAGCACGTCGTCATCAGCATTAGGGCCTCCTCGGCCTTTGCACCATCATCAGACGTACTACGTAAGTACACCACGTGTATGTGTATGTTTATGCTAGGGCAAGTGTTGTCCTTTCAGGAAATTTTTGGGCATCGCTTTGCTGCTGTGGCATTTAGAATGAGACACGCTCTATGAGAAATTTTGTCTGATTTTGTTTATTTGTCTTACCTTGAAAATCTCTTCATTGTCGATGAAGTTTTCTAGATGAGTTGCACAGTATTACAAAATAGGCTGAGATAGGGAAAATACAATGGATTGTGGAAATAATTAGAAAATATATGTAAGTAGAAGATTTTTTAATTTATCCTGTAATCTGTAAATTTTATATTCGATTAACCTCTATGAAAACATGGTCTGGAGACTGATCGTGACAGACGGGAGATCAGAGTCGACAGTCTTCTCTATGTTGTAGACAGAAACTCTCAAGTTGTCGAGTTAATCATCATTTATATGGTAAAATTCTTCTGAAAAGCTGACGTTAGAAACAGTCGGGAGACAGTAGGCCCCCTACGTTTGAATTAAAAATAATTAAGTCTCTGCTTGCGCAAGTATCCATTATTCTGAGTCATATAATATCATGAGTAGTACAAAACGCTTCATTTACAGCCAGACCCACTTTAGCGACTTCTTTTCTATATTCGTGAGCGTTTCAGTCACCTCCGCCCCACTGATATTAATATCATCGGCATACGCAGTAGCATGAGTGGCACATAAGCAACGGTGTTCGTGATATTTTTTATCATGAACAGCGGCTGATAGTCAGCGACGAACCCTGATGGTTGGGCTAGCCACCCGCCTTCAGGTCCTTTAATGGCTATGAAAACACGACAAAGAAAAAGTTACAAACGGAACCCCCCAAATGTTGACGACCCATGATTTAAAGATATGCACCTGCTACTATCCGACTGGCGGATGTCCTAAAAAAATATAAGGTTGACAACACCGCCATCCAGGAGATGAGATGGACTGAACAATGATGTTCGCGACGTAAAAATTGCGTTATCTATTACAGCTGCCATGCCGAAAAGCTGGCGAGAGATTCAGACATCTTGTCTCACGATTCAACCCTGTAAGTGATCGAATAGCCGCAATCCGCATCAAGGCGAAATATTTCTACATCACGCTGATTTGTGCTCATGCCCGACGGAAGATAAAAACGATTAGTTTAAAGATTCTTTTTACGAGCGCCCAGAGAAAATATACGACCGCTGCCCTGGCCAGGACAGTAAAATTGTTCTGGGAGACTTTAATGCAAAAATTGTAAGGGAAGATAATCTTGGTCCATCTATCGGTAAATTCAGCCTTTATACCGACACGTCAGGCAACGCGTTTAAGCTGGTTAGCTTCCAGCGGGAAGGAATATGGTAGTGATTGGAACCAGATTCCAGCACAAAGATATCCACAAGCCAACTTGGTTATCTCCCGATCAAAACATCAAAAATCAAATTGATCATGTGGTAATTGATGGCAGGCATGCATCTAGTGTCATGGACGTGCATGTGATCCGTGGTGCAAATATTGGCTCGGATCATTAGGACAATGATGGAATTCTGGTTATAGATACGCAAAGTGTGCTGCATATACGGAGAGAACACTTCCAGCAACTTCTGGTTTCAGAAGGCTGCGCGCGTGAAGATATCACGCCAATTGTCGACGACGGCTTAGACTGCCCACCACTAAGTCAAGCCGAGGTAAGAAGAGAAATATCGCGGCTGAAAAACAATAAAGCAGATGGTGCCGACGGACTTCCGGCAGAGCTCTTCAAGCCCGGTGGCGAGGAGCTGATAACGAGCATGCACCAGCTACTACGCACCGTTTGGCTTAAAGAGTGCGTGCCCGACGATTGAAACCTAAGCGTATAATGTCCTGTGCTGAAAAAAGATGATTCAAGTGTGTGCTCCAATTACCGCGGGATCAGCCTTTTACCTGTCGAGTGTGCTATGTGAAAGACTAAAGCCAGTGTTATCCAACCTGATCGGGCCTTATCAGTGTGGCTTTAGACCTGGTAAATCAACAACTGACCAGATATTCACACTTCGGCAAATTCTGGAAAACACTCAAGAGAAACAGATCGACACGTAACTTCTTTTCGTCGACTATAAAGCTGCCTTCGACAGCCCGATACGGCAGAAATAACTCGAAGCCATGGCTGAGTGTGGTATTCCAGCGAAGCTGATACGCCTTTGCGGAATGACGCTGACTGACATGAAGTCTTCAGTGAGGATTGGCAAGGACCTCACGGAGCCATTCTCTACCAGACGAGGCCTAAAAGTTTTTAGTTTCAACGAACAAATAATCTACTCGTTTGGGAAACTGCGTGAACGTTGACAACTATAATTTCGAGGTGGTAGATAATTTTGTCTACATAGGCTCCGCCATCAACAAAGCAAATAATGTCAGCCTAGAAATCCGGAGAAAAATCCTGCTTGCTAATAAATGCTACTGCGGACTAAGCAAGCGATTTAATGACAGAGCCCTCTCTTAATGTATGGTATTTATTTACTAACTTCTCAAGCTTATACTCGTAGTAAATATAAGGTTAATATTCCTTATAACATAAGCATTTTCTGTTATGGCCATCAGTTAATTTTTTTAATTTTATTTCACACATCCCTATTGTCAACACTACTTACTTACTACATATAACCACAATCAGTTTAATTCTTCTTCAGTCACAAATATAGAGCCAAGCAATGCCGGCATTGTATGTACCATGTGTTAGTTTTCTAAAGACTGTGCCATTGCTGCTGTCTGTCGCACGCCTATTTCATTGCCTACATTGTATATTGCATTGTCTTAGCAGCAACTGTTGCTGATGAGAATGTTACTTACGTCCAAGTAATCCGCATACATTCATTCGGCTTAGTAGATGTTCGCCAGAAGTATTTGCTCCCATTGTGGACAGTTTTGTAGTGGTGCTTGTCTGCCGGCATTTTGAAGACGCAAAGCCTATTCCTGATCTCCCATAAAGAAAGGTACGCGGAAGAATCGTATTTCTTGTCATGGCCTCTTTTCGTTTCGGGGAGGATCTCAATAGTTCCTCATTTCAACATAAATAGTTTGTTGTTGCAGTTGCTGTTTGTTGCAAGATGCGAGTGTTTTGTCTTGGCTGATTTATGAGTTTTATTGTGGTCCAAGAAACGATGCGTTTTATGTACTGCGTCTCCGTGTCTTTTAAGTTCAACTGCAAGTTCCATTTTTCTTACTCTTCACCGTGTGGCACTTTAACATTCTCTTTGATTTTCCCTGACTCCCCCCCACCCTCTGGCCAATTTCTGTTTATTTTCTTAACTTTTGTGGTTGTTCAATGTTTTCAGCAAATCGTGCTGTGTCGCTTCGTTCGGCGAGGCGTAAGGGCTGAGGGACCTGTAAAGGCAGCGTGTTGCAAGTTGCAAGTGTCTTCTAAGCATCTTTTGTGGCTGCTGCGGAACAAAAAGACATTTTCTCTGTTATGGGTTGTGGGAAAATGTTGTGATTGATAAGATTAATGGAGTTCAAGTTCACTTAAGTGAGTGAGTTCGTTTAATTTTGTTCATTTTAGTTTTTGGAGGTTTTATTCTTTGTTGTCGTTTTTTTCTTTTGGTTTCTAGCTTGGACCTTTCTTTGGTTGTGAAAAACAAGGAGGAACAATTAAAAAAAGCTTCAACAGATATTTCTTCTTTAGATGACACAAAATGAAATGATTAGTTTCTAAGAAATCGTTATTAGCTAAAAAAGAATTGTGTAAATCTGAGAGGTTTGTTAATGAGAAAAGGAACTTCAACAGCTGGTTCGATATTATAAATGGCATTTTTGCAAATATGATTTGCCATTACAGTCGGAATAGGTTAAAATTAAGCTAACTTTGGGAAATGGTTAAAATATGCAATAGTGGATGTCGCGTTTGCTGAAAATTAAAACAAACAGCGCCCTGATCGTATTTTAATAGAATGTTTAACCGAGTTTATTGCGCCAATTACGGTTTACAACTCAACTCACCAAAAATTACAACTAATCCATAGCTGTTTTTTTTAATTACTACTCAACTGAGTAGTTAAGTTTTTTTGGTAGTAGTTATACCAGTAAGAAAGTTTTAATCGGGCAACCCGACTTACATATACCCCCACCCTCAGTAAAACATACAATTTTCTATTATATCGATATTATTACTCGAGGTACCAGAAGGGGCGTGTCTAGACTTCCACATTTTATCCTGTTATAGCTTTACAAAATACAGGTACAATCCTTTTGGGTGTATTGTATTGTATTGTATGGGAGGTATCAGAAGGGGCGGGGCCAAGTAGCTCATTTGCAATACTGTAAGTAGTTTGGGAAAATATTAACTTCAGCATAATTTCAAAACAATTGGTTGCGCCTTTCGAAAGTAATCGTGCGTACCAGCCGGATAGCCAGACAGACAGACAGAATGATATGGCTCAAACGACTTAAAAAGTCATGAATCGAATTTGGTTCAAAGAAACCTGGGGTCCAAAGTGACTCTTTATATGTGTTACACTTTTGGATCGTATCAAATGATATATACCCACCTACCCGTAGGTTGAGGTTATGAAAAGTGTAATGCATCGAAGGAAACGAGTTAGACCCCAAGTATATTAAGACCAAATTACCAGTGTTACTATTTTCCGAAATAAAGTAATGGGATTGAAAATGGGTAGAATAACCGCAACCCTTCTGATACCTCCCATACTAAATTACCTATTTAGGGATAATTAATATTGCTTCCATATGTTTCAACCGGACAACTGGAGGATATTTGAATTTGGTCAGTTAAATTATCTTATAACCCCCAAAAAATCTAAACTTTAACACGCCCCTTCTGGGACCTCCCATTCAATTGACCGATTTGACCCTCATAGTTTTACATACATATCTTTTTTGTAAGTACCATTAATGTAGCCATATTTTCAGATAGATGTTTGCCTTTGAACATTTGTCTCAGGAATGAATTGGGTCTATATCATCTGATCCGTTCTGATACCTCCTATACAAAATGACCTATTTTTGGAAAACTAATATATCTTCCATAACTTCCAAACGGACAAGTGGAGAATAGTTTAATTTGGTAAGTGTTATTCTAGACGAATTCTCAAAAAACCGAAACATTTCCACGCCTCTTCTGGTACCTCCCATACAAATGTTCGAATTCAACCTCATGGTTTTATATACGTATCTTATTTTCGTATTAAAAATTAAGAGTCAAGCAATACTAAACAATAATAACAGTTTGGTCTGCCATAAAATTAAGTGTGGTAATCTAATCTCTAAACCCGTTTTTGACTTTTGATTGATTACAATTTCATTACAATTAAACATGAACTGACGGATATTCATATATACTACATAAATCTTTTTTTTTATTATATGACGGGAACAACATATTTCATCCATCAATTACACTATGACACAATTTGATGGTCATTGTCTCGGGAGTGAACCAAACCAATTTCAAACGATAGCATTTGACCTCAGTAACAAAACCCTAAACTCCATTTTGCTCCACTACGTCACAAATTTTTTTTTACAGTGGTTAAAAGTTTGATTTTTTTGGTCAAAAGTCGAATCAAACAATATGAAAAATCATCTGTAAAAATACGCTTGGGGTATTTCATGTCTTCGGAGACCTATATTAAAACAATCAGGGGAATATTTTCTCGGAATATTTTAACCCTCTAGCTCCCACCCGTATGTGACATTTTTGGCCCAATTTTAAAAAACTTTTTAAAAGTCAACTTTGGACGGAGGTCAAGGATTAGAATCTTCGATAGAAATATTCTACGGAAAATTTCACTAAGAGTCACCGAAGACAAATAACCTCTACGAGTCAAAGGTTCCAAAATAAAATCAAAATGAAATGTTAATGAAATATTAAAAAGTCTATTTTTGAGCAAACAGTGCAACGCACTTTTTCGGGAGTGAACCAAACCAATATCAAACGATAGCATTTGACCTCAGTAACAAAACCCTAAACTCCAATTTGCTCCACTACGTCACAAATTTTTGTTTACAGTGGTTTAAAGTTAAATTTTTTTGGTCAAATGTAAAATAAAAGAAAATGGGATAGTTCATGTCTTCGGAGACCTACATTAAAATTTTCCGGGGAGTATTTTCTCTAAAATATTTTTACCCTCTATTTGCACCCATTTTGAACATTTTGAGAAATTTGAATTTTAAGCTGTTATTCAAAATTTATCCTAAGGGTAGAAGCTGGAGGGTTCAAATGTTCTGATGAAATGTTCCTCTGAAAATTTTAATGAATGTCTCCTCAGACATGAACTATACCAAACCTATTTTTACACATGATTTTTCATTTTCTTTTATTTGACTTTTGATTAAAAAAATCCAACTTTAACCCACTGTTTACAAAAATTGTGACGTAGTGGAGAAAAATGGAGTTAAGGGTTTTGTTACTGAGGTCAAATGCTATCGTTTGATATTGGTTTGGTTCATTCCCGAAAAAGAGCGTCGCACTGTTTGCTCAAAAATAAACAATTTTTTTCTTAATATGACTGGTTTGAAGCTGCGATCTCCCGCATGGTAGTCGTGTGTTCTAACCACTATGCCACGGCCGATCATTACCTAGTTGGATCTTTTTTCGTCGTAAGAGGACTATGCCAATAAATCGCTTACTTAGCACACAGTAACAGCGGTTTGGGATACATTTTCTAATTTTTTTTTTTTTTGACACAAATATCTTATGTTTGTCCTCATTTATCACCAGATCCACTTTTGCATACTGCTTCTTATTTTATTGTTTTTATTTTATTTTATTTTATTTTCTTTTTCCAACTTTCCACATGGTATATGCATGTTAAAGAGCTCGCATGACAGACTAGTCTCGTCTGAAGCCGTGCTTGGTAGAAACTGGTTTTGTCAGATTTTTACTTCGTTTCGGTCAGTGCCATAATTTTTTTAGCCATACCCAACTTAGCCATGGCATTTAATAGTTTCTGTCGTATCGGACTGTCGAGCTTTGTGTTAGTTAAAAATTATGGTAAGTGTCGATCTGCATTATTGGGTCTTCTCCAGGATTTTTTGTAGTGTGAATATCTGGTCGGTCGTGGATTTATAATTTCTAAAGCCACAATGACATGGTCCAATCAGGTGCGCTATGCTGGGCTTTGGTATTTCACATAACACAATAGACAGTACCATGTATGCGATGGATAAACGACAGATCTCTCGATAGTTGGTACAAACACTTGGATCGCCTTTCTTGAGCACGGCGATCGAAACACTCATATCACAACTGCACTCACGTTTCCAGCGCATCGTAGCTTTATTGTGGTGGACAGTCTACTCGGTCGTCGATGATTGGCGTGATTTCGTCACTTATGCCGCTTTCGGGAACGAGCAAAGAACAAAGTGTTCCCTTCACATTTGCAGCACACTCTGAGTGTCCGTGACCAGATTTTCGTCTCTGTCCTTACAGGTGGGGCTCCCTGTTTCATAACCTTTGATTTATACCTTTTGGGAGAACTTTCGGGCTTCGCCTCTATCCCTGTAATTTTCGATATCCTGATTCTCTATTTTATTCCAAAGACGCTTTTTGCCTTACAGCACACATTACCAGTGGCTGCAGTTTGTATGCAGCATCTATTTCTTCAGACAATACGCGAACTTCATCATCGTACCAAGACTTGTCTGCAAATGGTTTGATCTACCCTATTACGGTCGTTGCGGCAGTGATCATAGAATTCGCAATATGCTGCCACTGTATATCGGAAGACACAAAATTAGGGGCGTTTGATTGCAGTAATTGAGACAGTTGTCTAGAGTAGACCGCCAAGGGTTTACGATGGTTTCTAGAGCTACTTAATTGCGTGTGTAGCTTGGCTGCAAATTTGTGGTGCTCCGAGTCAATAATGCTTGAGACATGCTGTTTATCGTGATAAACCGTATTTCTGCTGTTTTATTCGTAGGACAGCCAAGTTGTCTTGTGGATATCTTTTAAACTTCAATTTCCATTTATACCCAATGAATGATGTATGGGATAGCTTCTCGCTTTGTTGTGAATTAACACGACGAATGCGAACGTCATTATACTAGGAAGTTGCTGTCAACAACATCGAGGGTGCCGACAATGAAAGAAAAATTTAGATATTTGGAGGCGGAAATCGAACCCGTGATCCTTGACGCTGCGAAGTTAACCGGTATAAACCCGTTTTCGGACCTACTTCTTCCTTTTCTATTTAAGCATTAAAATCTTCCATTCTAATTTAAATTTCATGGTCAGGGCAGCTGTTACATTTTTTCCATAGGCGATAGTACAATACATCTTTAGCGTCATCGTCTTTGTGTTCCGTTGGGGCCTGAACACATAACATTTTAATGTGATGTAAAACTATGTCGTCTTGATGCGGATAGCGGCTATTCGATCATTTATAGGGTTAGATCGCGACACAAGATGTCTAAGTCTCCTGCCGACTATGAATCTGCATCCAAATTCGTATCTTCTGCATGATAGCGTTTATTCGTCGTGTGCATGCCTGTCCATTTTTTATATGGCGATGATGTTAGCCCTGTATTTGTCCAGGATATCCGCCAATTGGATAGAGACACCATCGTTCCGACATTCTAGGTTCATATCCATAAATCAACTCTATTTGTGTATCTATTAGAGCGGCCATTAGACTGGCCATAGCGTTATATAGAAAAAATTTAAAATGTGAAATCCAAAAGTTTTCGCACTGAAAAATATGAGGTTGGGGATAAAAATAATTATGCATATTTTTTTTTTTTTTTGGTTCCGAGTACCTCCGGGTTGGGGAGGGAGCCCGATTAAAACTAATTAGATTATATTTTCTATTAGTGGCTCAGTAGGTATATGCAAATATATAATGTGCCGTAATTTTATTTTTTTTTCAGTAATTATATATTAAATTTTTCATTAAAATATTGCTTTAATTACATTTACTGGGTGGGTGAGTGTGTGTCTGTGTGTATTATGTTCATACCATATGCACACGTCTTCCATAGATTTTCATCATCATATGAAGCATATGAAGTATGTTCAATTATTTTGTAAATGAAAGCTCAGCGAATGGCGAAAAAAAATTCATATATATTCTCAGATAACTGGAAACGAAGCGAATGAAAACGACACAGAAAAAAAACATGATTCATTTGTAGCAAAGGCTATAAGATGGACGGCATAAAGTACATAAAACACTTCTATGATACATTCGACGGTACCGGTCCACCACGATACAATGCAATATCCTTGCAAATAGGACAATTTTTTTGGAGGGTGATACAATAATTGTGGAAAAGAAGTTTTTATCATATAATAACTGATGATAACACAGCAAAGCAAATATAATGTTTCAACAACAGAATTAACTTTATAGGATTTATATACACTAGGTCAAGCGTTGGCAGTATTTAATATTAACAATAGTAGCTACCAAATAAAATGAAATCGAATAGCAGGGCACAAATCTGCTGTAAAGTTAAGGTCTAAAAATAAATGTATTGCAGATATATAAAAACACAATTTCTGCGGTATAGAGTGGACATGAAGTTTCTGAAGAATTCGACACAAAATCAGTTGTTATGCAGGGCTGTTTGGTATCACTACTGCTTTTTGCCTTATACCTTAATGATCCACATGATTATCATGGAGGTGGGAAGAATTTTAATGGTCGTAATATAACACTTCTATTATCTTTGGGCGATATTGTAACCCTAGCAACGCAGTAGATGAACGAACTGCAACATAATCTTGAATAATACTGTCAACTTGGGAGTGTAGAGGTGAAAATATCATAGTTCTAAATTATGGTTCTCAGCCGGAAACGAGAAATGGATCAACAATTCGCAATAGGCGGTGCTATAGGGGGCGACGAAAACTTCGTTGGATGGTCCAGGTGAAAAAGCTTTTATCTACACTTGTTGTGACTTACTATCTACTATCTTGCCAATTAAGAAGAAGAAGTTTACGTAGAGAATATAAGATTGCATACCAAATTGTAGCACGATAGCTCTTAATACGTTGACTGCCGCGGCAATTTTCAGAAAACTGAGAAAAATGACAATTTGATTTTTTCACATTATATTACTAAAAACTCTATTTCTAGATCACAGGTACCATCAAAAAGCAATAATGATTTTTTTTAGGAGAAAAAGGTCCTACGAATTATTTCCCATTATATTGAATGAATTTTTCCATTATATTTTTTTTGTTTTTAATAAATGTTCAGTTCACGCAAGCCAACATTGACTCTTTGTTCTTTTCCCAGAAGCCATTTATCGATATTAGCACTGATTTCGTTTTTATTCGTACGAGATAACTCATAGTTGGCACCCAAAAAGGAACGCAATTTACGAGTTATCTTGTAGTCGGCAGTCAACGTGTTAAACTACCGCTGTAATAGAGGGGACAGATAGATGAGCACCCCAAAAAAGGGAATATTTGTATCGGATGTGAGAGCTATTTTATCAAATCTTACTCATGTTATAACTCAAACTCCGTTTAGATTATAGAAGCTTGCTTTAGATGATTTCTTTGAATATCTGTGTGTAGTATCCACGATTTTTTTTTTATTTGACTCTTGATTCGAAACCAGCGACCCCAAAAACCCCCATAGGCACAATATCGGTTGAATTCCAGCGTTTATTGAAAAAATGTCCGCCATTTTGTTTGTTCCAAATTTTACTCTGGATTTGAAATTAGCGACCCAAAAACCCGTTAGTGCCATATTTTATGCTCATCGGAAGTCTTCTTTATATTAAGCCAAAATTTTTTAAACATTCGACCAATGTGCACAGCAATGATATTCAGAATAAAGCAATAGCATTATAAACAAATAAAAATTACATGTTTGTTCTTCTTATTTTTCATGTTTTCAGAGCTACTAGTGCCGGTTATTGTATTTAGAAAAGCTTATGTTGAATCAAATAATGTTTTCATTACATTTATGCAAAACGTATTTTAATGCAACATAAAGAAAAGAGAAAAAATTCTAATCCAAATTACTAAAAAACTGTGCCCGATAAATAAAATCTAAAAGCATATTTGAAATCAAGATATTAATAACAATAGGAATCTTAATTTAGACACCCAGACACAAAATGTCGTTTCTGGTATAAGCTTTGATTTGATTTTTTCCACCAATACAATGGTTTGGGCAGGTCTAATCTGTACAAGTGACCACTTTCTATGCCAGCTTCTTACATTCTTAATCTTAATAAGAAAATAAATCTTATTTAAGAAATATACCGACAATTTGTCATTTTCTATTAAGATACGAAAACAATTCAGATTCGGATTCAGTGATAGCGTTGTTGTCTTGTCCGGTAATTTGTACCCAGGTCGATTTTAGATGATCGATAACTTTTAGTATACGCTCGACGAATATTGATGTGGCCTCTGACTGCGATGACAGGTTTCGGGACTTGGTTCGATTTAAGATAATCGAAAATTTTATAGAACGATCGATTTGAGGTGATCGAGAACTTTTATACTATACTCCCAAAACTGTAGAGGTCAGATAGGTCAGGATTGTTCCGGTATTCAGGAACGTGGTAATTCGGGTACTTTCGATGATTCAGGCTCGTACCAGTAACTTGGCAGCGCACTGATGATTCGGATTTTGTCGGGGTTTCAGGTTAATATCAGCAAGTGATAATTGATGCCTCGGGTTCGTCAGGGTTCCAGGATAATATCAGCAAGTGATGATTGATGACTCGGGTTTTGTCGGGTTTTGAGGTTAATATCAGGAAGTGATGATTGATGACTCAGGATCGTCGGTGGTTCGGGTTAATGTCAACAATTCTTATCAGGTTCATATCAGCAATGCTGGTGCATCTTGATGATTCGGGTTCGTCGGTGGTTCAGGTTTATATCAGCAATACGCGGTCGTTTTGGTGATTCGGGTTTTGTCTGGTATTCAGGTTAACTTCAGCAATTTCGGAACATATTGAAGCTTCGGCTTTCGTCGTAAATCAGTTTGATATTCATAACTCAGGATCGTGTTGATGATTCGTGTTCTTCGATGATTCGGCTTCCGTCGTAAATCAATTTGATATCCGCAACTCAGGATCGTGTTGATGATTTGTGTTCTTCGATGATTCGGCTTTCGTCGTAAATCAGCTTGGTATCCGCAATTTTGGATCGTGTTGATAACTCGTATTCCCTAGTAGGTCGACTTTTGCAACTCGTAGTTATATCGATTCCGAATTCGCGACCGAACTAATAATCGTACCCGACGGAGTGCTAGTATCAAAATGCTACTCCGACGGAGTGCTAGTATCAAAATGCTACGGTGCTAATTTCTAATGCAATGCTACAGGAACGAAGAGTATCTTCGTGCACCAGACCGAAATCTGTGCAACCGACGAGTCGGTACAACCAACCGGGGTTGGATTCAACAGACCGAAGTCCGATTCAACAAACCGAAGTCCGATTCAACAGACCGAAGTCCGATTCAACAGACCGAAGTCCGATTGAACATACCGAAGTCCGATTCAACAGACCGAAGTCCGATTTAACAGACCGAAGTCCGATTCAACAGACCGAAGTCCGATTCAACAGACCGAAGTCCGATTCAACAGACCGAAGTCCGATTCAACAGACCGAAGTCCGATTTAACAAACTGAAGTGCGATTCAACCAATGGAGTTTGGGTTAAACCAACAAAAGTTGGTTCAACAGACCGAAGTCCGATTAAACAAAAGAACATTTCTTTCGATAAATGATTGCCCTGAGAAGGGCAAGGGAGATCGGGTACAAAGCAACTTAGCAAAAAACTTCGCTGCGGTAGCAACCGACAAAATACCAAGCAAAATGTGGGATCATTTAAGTAAGTGGAGCTCTCGATGTAATGAGAATTATATTACAGCACATCACACAGCATTGAACTACACTTTCCCTAGTGATGTCGTCTCCTTAATGTGTTTGGTTGGATGTTCGTTGTCGCGCTCATTAGCCGTTCATGGCGATTGCCGAATGTGTCGTTGGTGGCTGCTGTGTGCATTGCCGAACGCGTTGTTTGCAGCGGTCGTGCGATTGGTAGAATTGACGATTGCCCTTCAAGTAGTTGAAGAATTATCAGTGTTGAAGGGCAAATGAAGGTTGCTGCCATTCGGCCTCTGCTGCGCTTGAAGTAATTAAAAGTATGTATGCAGGTTGAGTTTGTTGGCGATGTTTAAGGTCAAACAAAGGTTGTTTAGAGGAAGAGTTGTGTATGTAGGTGAATGTATGTACGGACGACTGGCGTCACGTTAAACTAGCTTGGTAGAAAATGGTACAGTCAGAGTTTTGTCTATTCAAGTTTACAGCCTTTCTTAAAGAGCTATCGGGCTGAAATAAATAAGCTTCTATCCGCTTAGCGTAGGTTTAGTTTTAAGTTAAGCAAAATTGGTCAAAAAATACTCCTACCTCTCATACAAACTCCCATTTTTAGAGCCCGTTCGTCTGTGTGTCCCAGATCGACCTAAAATTTAGTATGCCCGATTCTATACTCTAAGCGGAGGTCAAGTTCTGAGATAAGACAAAAACTATTTCCACCTCCCTTTCATACTCCCTATTTTTTGTGGTAAAGAAATGCATAAAAATTTTCTCATCTCATATAAACAATTCAAGTTTTATCCCATTTCCGGCATATTAAAGTACGAAATTCTAATTTAGCCGTTTTGATTGAGAGACGGTACAATTTTATTTCTTTTCAGCCCTTTTACCCCTTAATGAACCAATTTCAAAAAATTCTAAAGAGAGAATACCCATACAGAGTTTTTCGATTATAGCTTTAACAGATTGGTCTAGTTGTTGGTATCAGTTTTATCTTTCTTTCAGTTTTAACCTCTAAAAGTACGAATTTCGAACACTGTATTGCAGAATTACTCTATAAAATACATATTGAATGCAGCAGCAATTCTACTTAGAGCCGTTTGTTCTGGGTGACTGTACCAGTTTTATTTTCATTTTTGGCCTTATTACCCCTAAAAGTATGAATTTCAAAAAACCCCTAGTGAAGCTCTCTAATTTTATAGGAATTATGCCCATATGGTAAATAGTTTTAGCCGTTTGGTCTGGAAGATGGTAAAAATTGTATCCCCTTTTGGCATTTTTTCGATAAAAGTAAGAATTCCGAAAAAAACCCGACAATTACTCCATAAGATAAATTGCACGAGTTTTATCTCATTGTTGGTTTCTACCCCGAAAAGTAAAAATTTCAAAAAAAAATCCCTTCGTGCAGCTTTCTAATTGTATATATCAACTTTTATAAACTGCCTAACTTGCCATACCTCTCCCGTTTCCTAGAGGGGTAGTAGGTTTCCATTCTCACTCATGCCACAACCATATGAGTATCTGTTCATATGAATGGTTTAAAGCCTTTTTTCCTTCATGCCTTTGTATGGTCTTCTAGTGGCAATAATTCGATTATTTTGCTTGCTTTCTTTCGACATTTTTTTAGACCTTCTATTTTTTTTTTTTGTTATATCGCATCCTCTCCATTATCCTTGTTGCTGTTGTTGTTGCCATTCTACCGTGCACGCTGTTGTATGCCTCATGCAATAGTTTTTATTTCCTTTTCGGAATTTTTTGATGGATTTGCCAGGTTTTTTTTCCCGGCCATAGATGGTGCTACATCGAATGGAAGATGGACATTTTTTCTACTCCTTTAACCGACAGGATCTGTTTTATAGTTCGGCCTTTTATGGATGTTGCGTTTTCGTTGTTAAGACCAAAGGAGCTGAAAGAATTTCTAAGAGCCTGTGGTGTTGCAGTTTCCCGTCTTTGTTATAGCTGCTGGTGGCGGGGGTGTTGGTGGTGGTGTTTGCAAATGAATACGTTGCCCCAAAAGAACGGATGTTATGGTCATTGGTGTTACGGCATCGCGTTGTTGTTAATGGAGGAGGATAATGGCAGCACTGTGGTGCCTTCGGAAGGCAGCGGTGGGAGATCGCGAAGGCTATGCTCGATGAAGGTGGGCTAGCTGGCTTTGCCGATGACGATTCGTTGCAGCGGTGATTAAAAGGATGGTGTAGCATGGTCCTGCTTGGTCATCATTCATCAAAATGTGTAATGGAAAAAAGTTGTTGATTTACTGTTGGTTTTTATTGCCGACATTCTAGACCTGCCATAGTTGTTGTTGCTGATGCTGCTGTTGTTTCATGTATCGTCGCATTCTAAGTACACCATAGACCATGTGCAAATGATGCAAATTTCCATTTGTCTTTATGCTTCGGATTATTCCTATTTTTCATCTGAACATTTTGGTTGGTCCCCGGTTGCACAATTGTCTCCCTCTACGTAGTTGATGTGTTGGCGTTTGTGTGCCGCCAGTGCGCACTTGCTGCACCAAATTGTTGTTTTATATTTGAAATGCCACTCATTGGGCCCACCTTGTCCTCGTCCAGCGAAGTGGCCGTGGCACCTTAGTGCATCCCCTCTGAATCCTTTCATCGCCGGCTGTGTGGCTGCATCTCGGTTGCGAATGGACAGAGCGATATTTTTTTTTTGTTTTGATGAATCGAATGGGGCTGTTTTGCACAAATATGTATTTCTTTCCTGCAATTACTCTGGCACACACGATATTCCAAGGGGTGTTGCATTGCTGCGTTATTGTTGGCTGTTGGTTTCTAAGAGCAATATTTAGTAGTTTGATTTTTCATTTCAATTTTTCGTTGTTTTACGTTTCAGCACCATGAAATACGATATTATCAGGGATGATACCCTATATGGGGGAGGTGTGGCATCTTTGTAACATGGACAGGAATCAACCAAAATTGCAGCATAATGAATGTATAGTTACTTGGATACTTGAATAATTGTAAAATACAATATTTTATGATTGGAGAACTTTTTATGATTACCAAAAATTATCAGAATATTAAATAATATTTGTATTATGGCGCCCTACGATTACAACAATAGAAAGTAGGTGTGGCAAATTTTTCGGTTCTCTAGGTTTTTGCCAAAAATACTACAGTTCGAAAGTTATGAGGCGAAATATTAATTTTGCGAAAAAAGTTTAGTTTGTATGGGAGGTACGTACGAAAATGGGTCGGCCGATATAGTCCATATTCATTCCTGAGTAAAATTTCAATAAGGTTATATCTTGCTCAAAATATGTCTTATTGCAAGCTACTTACAAAAAACAAAGTGTGTGAAAGTATGAGGGTGAATTCCGTCATTTGTATAGGAGATATCAGAAAGGGTGTGACAAATGTTTCGGTTTTTTACGTATTTGTCTACTATTCGAAATTAATTGAACTTACCAATCTTAAAAATCATCCAGTTGTCCGTTTGGAAAATATGATAGAAATAAAATTTTTGTAAAAATATGTAATTTTGCATGGGAGGTATCAGAAGGGGTCAATCGATGTAGACCCTATTCATGACAGAGTAAAATATTTATAAGCGTTCAAAGAAAGGTACTAAACCATGAGGTTTAGAAGGGTCATTCGGTACCAGAAGAGGCGTGGCAAAAGTTTCGGTTTTTTGAGGATTTGCCTACAATTACAAGATTATAAAACTTACCAAATTAAAATATCCTCCACTTGTCCGTTTGGAAATATTGGAAGAAATATTAGTTTTCCAAAACTAGGTCATTTAGTATGGAAGGTACCAGAATGCGTTAACCATTATAGTCCATATTCATTCCTAAGTCCAATTTTCATAAGCGAATATCTTACGCAAAATTTGAGTGAATTCAGTGTAAAAGGATATAATCTAGGCTGAAATTCTAAATGCGTTCCAAGAACACACGTCGAAATTTCTGCTCCTAATATTTAGTTGTATATGAATCCAAGAGGAGATCCCTGACAACTGGTTACGCGGTATATTGGTTGTCCTCCGAAAAAGGCGACCTTATTCAATGTTAAATTAACAGCTGGGTTACGCTTTTATCGAAGATCTATCCAGAGCGGATGTTTACTATCACTTATTCTATTTCTTATTGTCATCTACCAGAGAATAACAAAATGTATAATAAGAGTACTGTTGAACAATTAATGTCCAAACATCCCAGAGGCGGAAATCGTGAGAAGGAAGGATGAACGAAGTTTGAAGGGCTTCTTTTGGATCCGGTATGCTTTCCTTGACCTTCTTTCTTCCTTTTTTTACATTGCGTGACATTGGCAAAGAAGGCCCTCCGTCGCCGGTTTCTATAAGAAGGCCTTATGGATGCTTTTTTATAAGAAGGCCTCATGGAAACTTTCCAAAAAAGGGCCTTATGGCAGCTTTCTATAAGAAGGCATTATGAAAGGCCTGCATATACATGAAAAAATAATTACGTGCTAATAAAAAATTACTATACAGAGCACGCTCAATTTTTTTTTTTGAGAGCGCACCTGTTCTTTCTATATATTTTTCACATCTATATACTTTTCTCTATACTTACATTTTTTTTCCCAACGACAGTAAAATTGCTGGAGTTTGAACCCACTACTTCGTGATTGTTAGTCAGGCATGCTACTGTCTGGCCTATGAAGAAGTATTCGAATTGTGTGGTTGAAACTAATAGTACAGTGTTAAAAAAAAACACATGAACACCTTCCACTAAAATTAATAATTCATTTTGAAGACATGCAATACCCCTGTTATTTGGAAGCGAGAGGGTATGTGTATGAAATGTCTCTGCATTCTTTTCAAAGGTCTCTAGCAGGCTTTCATAAAAGTTGAAAGAAAGCGTATTAACAATTCTTTCCATTTAGAAGGCATGCAATACCCCTGTTATTTAGAAGCGACAGGGGATGTGCATGAAATGCCTCTGCAATCTTTTTAAATGCCTTTGGCAGGTCTGTCCATATAATGGCTAAATCTGATGAAAAATAATGCGTTCTGCATTCCTTATTTGAAATATTATTCCAAAATAAGGACAACTGCATGCATTATATGAGGACGGCCTCTCGAGGGAAGGGAATGCAGAGCGCAGGCCTACTGACTGCTTTTGAAGGCGTTTCATAAGGCCTTCTAGGTCCTTCCTTTCGCCGCTGGGTAAGTACAAACTTTTGCCGAGTACTTACTGTCATTCTCTGGCATCTACAGGAACTTCACCGAACATCTTGAAGATCTCGCTTATGCAGATAACAACTGATAGTTGTTAGTAAATCAATCCGACAGGCTAGCAAAGGTCAATGATTTGAGTACCGAGTCGGGTAAGATTGGCCTTTAAATCTTACTTACTTACATAGCTGGCACTTCTTTGCAATCCCACTGGATTATAAACCACACGAAGAAAAATATTATAAACGCCTCGATCTTCTGCGCTTCTTCTCCAGTTAGTCACACCAAGTTCTGAAAGGTCCTCAGTAACCTGGTCTTTCCAACGGAGTCTTGGTCGCCCTCTTATACGCCGTCCATCGAGTTCATTGTCGAAGACTCTTCGAGCTGGAGCGTACAACATGACCTAGCCAAAACAACCGCTGCACCTTAAGATGTCTGACCACGTCAATGTCGGTGTACAGCTCATGATTCTTACGACGCCGATACTCTCCATTAACGATGATGGGCCCATATATGTTACGGAGTATTTTTCTCTCGAATACTGCCAGAACCGATTCATCCGCTTGTGTCATTACTCAGGATTCTGAACCGTACATCAAGGCAGTTAGAACCAGTATCTCGTATAGCTGGATTTTTGTTCGTCGAGAGAGGGCTCTTTCATTAAATCGCTTGCTTAGTCCGTAGTAACATTTATTAGTAAGCCGGATTCTTCTCCGGATTTCGAAGCTGACATTATTTGTTTTGTTGGTGGTGGAGCATAGGTAGATAAAATTATCTACCACCTCGAAATTAAAGTTGTCAACGTTCACGCAGTTTCCCAAACGAGTAAATTATTTGTTCGTTGAAACTAATAACTTCGTTTTGTCCTCGTTCACCATTTGGACGATTTTCGCTGATTTCTTCTGTATACTTGAGAAGGTTTCAGTCGCAGCCCGCAGTTTTCGACCGATTATGTCCACGCCATCAGCGTACACCTGTAGCATATGGCTTTTGTTGAATATCGTGCCACTCGTGTTTACTGCAGCTTTCCTCATTATCATCTCCGTCACTATGTTGAAGAGGTCACGCGTTAGGCCTTCGCCTTGTTTTATGACTTTATGCCGAAAAAACCATTTGGGACCAGTGTGCAGTGGTCCGTTTGGAAATTATAGAAGAAATATAAAAAATAGATCCTTTTGTATGGGAGGTATCAGAAGCGGTGTGGCAATGTTTCGGTTTTCTGTGGTTTTGTCTACAGCAGGCTTCTTCCCGGCGCTCCACAGTGGGGAAAAAAAGATTCCTTTGGACAAATCAACTTTTAGCCTTAGTCGATTTGCAAGATCTTTTTCTTAAATTAAAGGTAAGGTTATTCTGAATCGATAAAATGAGACACATTTAATAAAAACATTTTGAATTATTTGACAATAAAAAGAATATTTTTTTCTCTTTCGAACGGTGTCATTTTTTTGAAAAATTTTAAAATTTCATTGAGGGCGGTTACTCTTGATGCTGAAGTTTTTAAAGCAAAAGATACAAAACCGCTACATATTAACGGTTGTATTATTTTTCTTATTTTATGATACTAAAATACAAAAGTTTAAGTTTAAATAAAAGGTGTCTCAAAAGGAAGTGCAAATTTTGTGAGAAGATAAAATAAAAAAATAAGATGTCTTTCAAAGAACTGTTTATTGATTATTAAAGCACTGTATTTGGGAATTTATTTCTTAAAAGCAATATCGTCTAAATGTAATTCTCTGCGTTCACGCCAAGCAGTTAAATTTCAAATGACAGGTTAGCAGGACGATTCCGTAATGGTTGCGATTTCGTTTTCTTTCTACTGCAGCAGAGAAGTCTGTTCATTGTTATAAACATTATATTGAAGATAATTCCACTTGAAAAAGTCAATAGAAGATAGGTCAGGACTGCATAAAGGTCAGTTTATGTCGCCTTTTCTGGAAATCAATTTGCCAGCGAATTGTTAAGGCTACACAATTCTAAAATAGTTCTGTCAAAATATCCTGACATGTATTCTGAATTATTACAGCAACGCTTCGTATGTAATTTTCTAAAAATATTTAATTAATATTATACGAAATTCTTAAAAACATTTAGAAACTGCTATGGTGTATTGCAGCCAAACTTAATTCGTTCTTTACCGACTGTAGTCTAATAAATATTTTTTTTGTTTCGTTTTGCTTACACGACTTTCTTGATTAGTAAGCATTCTAAACAATTTTTTCTTGTACATGCATTTTTTTGTTGTTTGTACTCTACACATTATTTATCGTTCTTCTCCTCTTCACATCAACCTATTTTGCTGTTGCCCACTCACCCACCCACCCAACTCCTTCCGCTGATATTTCCAAATTCAATAGATGTTTCCGGTGACCAATGAACATTCAGTGTTTTTATGTCATTTGATCCAATTTCAACGTTTCTTCCCATGATCTCACTCCCTGCCTCCTACATCTATCCTGGTGCTTTAACATAGTGGGTGTGGCCTGCGAAACCAGGACCCATTTTCCTTCCTTACATGGATATGCAGATTCGGCAAGGACCACCACCACCAGCAGCTTCATGTGTGGTAATTATAACTGTATTTAAGTTGAAAACGAAATTTTGTTTGCTTTCATCATATCTGATCATGATTGATTGTATATGCGAGGGAACAAAAATTGCGCATTTGATTGACTTGATGTAGGAGTTGGTTGGCTGGCTGGTGGGTTGGTTGCTTGGTCGGTCCGTTGTACCAAATGTTAGCTTTTCTATTCCAGCTCCTGGTTTTCGGGGATTTCATCTTCATGTGAGGAGAACCAACTGATTTCTTATTTTTCTTTTCGTTTGTTTGCATTATGGAGATTTATGCACAGCGTCCTTTCATTCAGAAATTGCTTTGCCAAATGTAATCACAGATTTATTTGTTCAAACATAAGTCAACATAAATTGAACAAAAAAAAAAAACAGCTCAGCAGGAGGAATAGAGGAAAACAAACGAAGCAACATATCACCAACATCAGATATGAAAACAAAAGACTTTGACTTAAATATCAGCGCAAAAGGAATTATTAATTAATGTTCCTTTGGTCGTGATAATTGGGAATAGTATGTGGATATTAATGAAATCCATCAATGTCTTCCAGGGATTACAAGTTTATTTTGCATTGATGTCAGGATGTGGTATTATATAATCCTTGTAATATCTTCTTTGATATGTAAATGCAAATACATATAGTCATACATACTTAGGGTGTATGTATGCACATTACCCCCATTGATAGAATCTCCACAAGTGATTAGTGTATTAAGTCGTAATATGTGTATTACATAACACATAGAATGGAGATGGAGATGGGAATCAATTCGATGTGTGGATTACGCTCAATCATAATGCAAATTTTTGTAAGATGAATTTAGACTTATTATTATCAATGGTAATATAGAACGGCTCAAATAAGTAGAAATGGATTTATTAAAAACTATGTAAAACAATTGAAAAAACAATATTAATAAATTATATTAAAATGATACAAAATAATGTTCGTTGCCTCTTATTGGAACTGGACTTTCGGTCGCATAGCAAGGCGTTTGCAGAATTGCAGACTGAAGAAAAGGTACAAATGTTAAAAACTTTAATTTAATGACTTTGGGCACAAGTTTATTTTGTATGGGGGTAACGAAAGGGTCAATTACAGTAAAAACTTAGAACTAAGGAAATTCGAAAAAAATCCTTAAGGAAATCAATATTATAAAAAGGTGGAAAACAATTCCCAGTTTCTTTAATTTCACCTATAATTACTAAATAGTAAAAATAAAAAATTGTCAACGTCTTGAAGAGTTTCCTTTAGATTAGCTATCGGCAACTAACGCAACCACAATATGGGTTTGTGTTGGTGAGTTGTTCTCTTCCCTCTCTCACTGTAGTGAAGGAAATTGTTGTAAAGATTTTTTCATAACTATGAACAAAATTATAATATAATAATATAGGAAATATTACTGTTGTGCGCGTGGCAATGCACATTAACATATAAGAACTCATTTGTACCGAAAAAATTCATTTCTTTTATTGTCTTGCTAACAACAAGCGTCGACACAACTGCGTCGGACGAATGCTCAAGCGAGACTGATTCAGTTTGTTTGTTTTCGTTCACTGTGTGTGAGAATACATGTGTGGCTCTCTCGCTCATGTTGCACAAGTGCGCGCTCTCGCCGATCGCTGCTTTAGATATATTTTTGAATAGGAGGTACCATTAGGGACCGCACAACATGTAAGGTTTTTTTTTCGTAAATCAAAGTTGAACAAACGACTTACATACTTTACTTACTTAGCTGGCACTTCTTTCCCATCCTAAAAGGATTATATACCACACAGAAAAATATTGTAAGCGCTTCAATCGCATGCGCTTCTTCTCCAGTTCTGCAAGGTTCTTAGTTAATTGGTCTTTCGCCCTCTTCTGCGCCATCCATCGAGTTCATTGTCGAAGACTTTTCGAGCTGGAGCGTACAACATGACCTATCCAACGCAACCGTTGCACCTTAATGCGTCTAACCACGTCAATGTCAGTGTACAGCTCATGATTCATACGGCGCCGATACTCTCCGTTAACGATGATGGGCCCAAATATTTTACGGAGTTTTTTTCTCTCGAATACTGCCAGAACCGATTCATCCGCTTATGTCATAAGACAAGACAGTTAGAACCAGTATCTGGTATAGCTGAATTTTTGTTCGTCGAGAGAGGGCTCTGTCATTTATTAGCAAGCAGGATTCTTCTCCAGATTTCGAGGCTGACATTATTTCTTTTGTCGATGGCGGAGCAGTTTCCCAAACGAGTAGATTCTTTGTTCGTTGATACTAATAACTTCGTTTTGTCATCGTTCACCATTATACCCATATTCGCTGATTCCTTCTGTATACTTGAGAAGGCTGCAGTCACATCCCGCAGATTTCGACCGATGATTTCCACGTCATCAGCGTACGCGAGTATCATGTGACTTTTGTTGAATATAGTGCCACTCGTGTTTACTGCAGCTTTCCTCATTATCATCTCTATCACTATGTTGAAGAGGTCACACGATAGACCGTCGCCTTGTTTTAGGCCCCGTCTGGTATACAATGGCCCCGTAAAGTCCTTGCCAATCTTCACTTAAGATGGCATTTCCAGGACTTGCCGAAGTGTGATTTACCTGGTCTAAAGCCACACTGATAAGGACCGATCAGGTTGGATAACACTGGCTGTAGTCTTTCGCATAGCACACTCGACAGGACCTTATATGCGATGGGTAAGCGTTAGTTGGAGCACACACTTGGATCACCTTTTTTCAGCACAGGACATAATACGATTAGATTCCAATCATCGGACATGCACTAAGCCAAACCGTGTGTAGGAGCTGGTGCATACTCGTTGTCAGCTCCTCGCTATCGGACTAGAAGAGCTCTGCCGGAAGGCTGTCGGCACCGGATGCTTTAATATTTTTCAGCCGCGATATTGCTCTTCTTACCTCGGATTGATTTGGTGGTGCGCAGTCTTAGCCTTCGACAATTGGCGTGATACCTTCACGTGCGCTGCCTTTTCGAACCAGCAGTTGCTGGAACTGTTCTTTCCATATGGCAGCACACTCTGCGTATCTGTAACCAGATCTCCATCCTTGTCCTTACAGGAGGGGAGCCCATTACCGTAGCCTTTTGCTTTTACTTTCTAGTAAAATTTTCGGGCCTCACCTCTGTATCGCTCAATATCCTCGTTCTCCCGTTCCTTCATCTGACGTTTTTTCGCTTGTCTGTCTTGCCTGTTTTACTGTCTCCTTCTGCCGTTCCCTAACAGCCCGGGTTACAATTACAATGCTACAATAAGCAGCATCCTGTTCTTTAGACGCTAGGCGACATTCTTCATCGTACCAGGATTCGTCTGAGCGCCGTTGTTATATCGTAGTACGGTTGTTGCGGCGATTCCCATTGAATGCGCAATATGCTGCCACTGTGTATCGGGAACGTCAGAAGTAGAGGCGTTGTGTCGTAGATGTTGAGAGAGTGGAGTAGGCAGTGTCTATCTCTGGCGTTTGCAACTTCGCGATGTCCAGCTTTATTTGTATTTGGTTATGTGCGTTTTTCGCTCTGGTCAATCTTGTACGCACCATGGCTGCAACCAGGATACATAAAAAACTTTGGTTTTGCCTAGTTCAATCGATATAGTTCATGTTTATGCTATCAAATTTACCTAACCGTACATCTTATGCACAATATAACTGAAGTCTATGTTCTTTCATAAATTATTTGTATGTAAAACTATGAGGATCCATTCTCTCATTTGTATGGGAGATACCAGAAGGGGTGTATCAAATGTCTGTTCTAACCAAACATGTTAAATTCCAAGTAGTAATTGATGCAATTGGTTTATATTCTCTAATTCATCAAACAATTAGAATTAGTTCAACTAATTCCCATTAGATAATTGAAATTTTTATTGAATATTTTAGTTTTTATTTTGTTTTTGAAAATATCAATATAATTGATTCTAATTCGAGCTAATTGAATACCTAATTGCATTAGCAGAAGTCAATTAGATTTCTAATTGTAAAGGTAAACTATTTTTTTTGCTAATGTCAACTAATTGCAATTAGATTTACCATTGGAATAAAAATTTCAATTATCTCATGGGAATTAGTTGAACTAATTCTAATTGTTTAATGAATTGGAGAGTTTCACAAAAGAAGGTTAATTATCAATCATTACCATTTTCTAATCATTATTTAATATCTTTGGTTCTAACAAGGTTATTAAAGTGACAAAATTTAAACATTCTCTAGTTGTCCGTTTGGAAGTCATTGAAACATTTTATTGCCAATTAATAGGTAATTTTGCATGGGGGGGATCGAGAAGAGTTTGACCGCAATACATCATTCATACTCGAGTCAAATTTTCCTAAACGAACATTGTGTTGAAAAATGATATGTATGTAAAACTATTAGGGCCAATTTATTCATTTGTATGCCAGGTACCAGAAAGGGTGTTTCAAAGGTTTCGGTATTTTTAAGGGGCTGTCTGTTATTATAAATTTCCCAAAAATATGTCATTTTGTATGGAAGATACCAGAAGAGATGGGGACATTCTGCCCATTTACAATTCTATTACTTTATTTTGGAAAACATTAACTCTGGCAAATATATAAAAGGATCAGTTAAGCTTTACTCGAATTATCCGGCCTATCCAGACAGGCGAAAATGGCTCAATTGTGTTAAAAAGTTCTGAAACGAATTTGTTCCTTAGATACTTGGTATCTAACATGTCTCCTCTATTCCTAAGTGGATATAGAATCACGCCATTTGCTGCTATAATTAGTACCATAATTTTTGTTTTTATTTATAAGAATATTGTGGCTCTATGATCATTTCAAAAATTCGTAATAAAATTTAAATAATAAAATGGTTTTATTAAGTTAATAAATTCATTCTAAATATATGTATATTTCCATAATTCTCTTGTACATAGTTTAAATTACCCATTCCAATTACTTTTTCCAACAGTCATGTAGTAAATGTAGTAGATTAATAAATTAACAGTAGCTGCACTTCAATTGTCTCTTTCATATGTTAAGTGGAAACACTCGACACTCAAGTTTTTTATTTACTATAATCAATGCATATGGTTTTGAATAATTATCCATTATCTATGTATGCTTACTTTAAAACTTGTTTCTATAGTATTTAATAACCATTCATTTAAACACATTACAAAGAGTTATTGTATAATTGGCGAACGAATCTAGATATTATTCTAGATACTGCATATATGTTACATTTTATTAACTCCAATGCGCATTTAAATATCTTTAGCAATACTATGTGCCTGGGTAAGGTTACTGGTGTTGAAATAATAGAAGGTGTAGTTACATTTTTGTATATATCGATATCGAATAAAAATTATTTGCATTCAGATCAAATAAGAGATTAATTAATATCATTTTATATAAGTTAAACGTGACTTCCCGTTAGCGCTGCTATTTGATAAGTTGTTTTTCTTAAGTTCATCAAATGGTGGTTCAATAGAAATGATTGGATTACACAGTGCAACACACTTTTTCGGGGGTGAACCAAACCAATGTCCAACGATAGCATTTGGCCCTAGTAACAAATCCCTAAACTCCATTTTGCTCCGTTGCAAAATTGAGTTTAGATTTTTGTTACTGAGGTCAAATGCTATCATTTGATATTGGTTCACAGTTATTAAAAACAATAAATTTCCCAATATTTTATTAAGATTTTGTTACCGAACATGCAAACGAATGTGAACAAAGCAACCATTTTATAGTCACTGTTTCAAACAAAGATAAAAAAACAGTTTTCCAACACCTGACAATTTAACGCTACCTTATAATTGATAGTACATCTTGATCATATCAGTTCTTGTCTGAAAGTAATTTTTTGTATTCCAGTACGGTCGTTGCGGCTGTGGTCATAGAATATCATTGTGCTGCTCATGTGTGTCGGGATCTAGGGGATTTTGTCAGCAGTACGTGAGACAGAATTGCTTGGAGGAGTTGCTGTAGGGAATCAGTTTTATATACACTCCAGGCTCTCCTAAAATGTATTTTTAGTGTCCTCGAGTGTTCTATGTCCTGTGTATAAGAAATGCGATCCAAGTATGTGTACCAACTATTGCAGAATCAGCCTTTTAACTACCGCATACAAGGTTCTGTCAAGTGTGTTATGTGAAATACTACAGCCCATCCTAACAAGCCTCATAGGGCTTTATCAGTGTGGCTTTAGACCTGGAAAATCTACGACCGACCAGATATTCACACAGCGACAAATCCTGGACAAGACCGAAGAAATGCAGATCGACACCTACTATCTGTTCATCGATTACAAAGCTGCATTCAACAGTCCGATACGACATAAATTGTTGGACGCTATGGCTAAGTTTGGTATACCCGCGAAGCTAATACGACGTTGCGGGATGACACTGACTGAAACGAAGTCTGCAGTGAAAATTGGCAAGAATCTGACAGAGCCATTTTCTACCAAGCGAGGCTTTAGACAAGGCGGTAGTCTGTCATGCGAACTCTTTAACATTAATACAAATTTCTTGAAGATAATAAATTTGTTTTTAATCTGAATCAGAACCAACAGTGTCTTCATGTACAATTGGCTCTGAAAGCAAATTTTGTACATCTCTTCCAATTTCGATGTTGTTCCGGGAGTAGCTAGAAGGTCGTTTGGAAAGCGTGGATATGAGAGGATCAGATGAGAAAAAAAGTGAGTGCATTAAATCCTCCATTGTGTTTTTTCTTGAATTTGTTCGTGTATGATGCTCTCTAAAATTTCTCAAATCCTTATTTCGCAATTCCTGTGCTTCTTCTGACATCATGCCTATTGGAAGAGAGACATTATTTATGATTTCAGCACCGTGAATTAATATTTTGTGTACAGAAGATGGCATATAGAACCATGAATATTTGTTTACAAATATTTCCGCTGTTTGCCAGAAAAATGTTTTAATTTTGTACCCGCAAGCCATAGTGCGTAAAAGAATGCTTCATCTACTGATTAAGCCCTCACTGACTCCAGTTAACTGACTCCTTCTAGCCGTATTTCCGTTATTAGTATTTCCCGATCCGGGCTTAGGAATATCAACTAATAAAGACATTTCATTTCTTAACTTGTCTTGTATATCTAATTTAGTTTGCTGTACAACAGATTTGTCAGTGCTACGAATTTGCCACCTTTTTATTGGGGTTCTGTACGCAATATGTAAAATGCACTCAAAACACCTTATCCAAGCGTGTAGTGTTGACAAGCCATACTCATACATATTTCTATTTACCGGCAGATTATTAATTCCACATGTTTGTGACGAGGATTCTGAAATAACACTAAAAACTTTGCCATCGATCATTGTCACAAACATATTTGTTTCACATATCACAAACATATGTTTTTTAGTTAATACATACCTTCTCTTAAATAAAAGCCTTAGTTTATAAAATTATTAATCAAATGATTTAATATTGCCAAAAACCACGCACTGAGTAATTTGGCGCCAAATTCTTTCAATGCACTTGCTGCAACTTATGTTAAAATATATTTGACAGCTAACAGCTGTGCGAGCAGCAAAACAAATATAAAAACGTAAATTTGCTCAGTGGAGTATCGGTTGTCGATACAATGTAAAACATTTATCGATTTTAAAGTTTTAAAATTTGACTTAAATGCCGTCAGATCAATGATTTCGACCACTGTGCGCTGGTACTATGCGCTAAGCAAGCAATTTAATGACAATTTAATGAATTCTCTCGAAGAACCAATTTAGATCTAGATCAAGATCCAATTCTACCAAATTCTGATTCTACCTTTCTTGCTCTACTGCTCAGAATCCTGGGTAATGACACAAGCAGATTGATCTCTTCTGGGAGTTTTCGAGAAAAAAATACTTCGCAAAATATTTGGACCCATTATCGTTAACGGCGAGTATCGTCATCGAATGAACCACGATAAACTCAATGGGCGGCGTAGGAGGGGGCGACCAAAACATCGTTGGATGAATCAGGTGAAAGAGCCGTTTTCTTAAATTGGAGTGACTAACTACATACGGAGCGCAAAAGACCGCAGCGGTTGGAATTCTGTTCTACGTGCGGCTACTGATAGATGAATATCTGTTGCTACTGCCAATTAAGAAGAAGTGTCCTCGACTTTGTCTTCCGTTGCAGATAGTGGCTATTTGGACACTTACTGGATAATATCGCTAGATCAAATACTTAGGTACTCTACCACCTTTGAATCCAATTCCGAATTCGTGAGTTTCTGCATGGCAGCCCAACATTAGGAAGGATTATTGTCTTATGTTTTCTATGCCTTCCTATAAAATGCCACCTCTAAGAAGAAAGCCGTTTTGTTGAGTTTCAGTAACTACCGGGATCAATCGCTGAGACATATCAGTGGTAACAATTATTACTCAACTTTGCACAACCTCACATCTGTTACCGCTGAACGGATGTCCAACGGAATTGCGATCTATAGGACGTTGTTGGCTGGGAACTTCAGGAGAGAAAACTCAGAATTAAAAATCGCCATCCCCTGAAAAAAATACCGCGACGAAACAAATTCCTACTCCAAAAATTGTGTTTTATGTATTGTTTTCCGTAGTACAAATAAAGCGAATCAAAAGTGTTTGTCTCTATTTAGCTTCGCAAGTAAAATAATCATTTTAAAACGAAACGGTTTATTTTGTTATATTGCTGCTGGATTCCGAGGGACTATTAAAGACCCATTTCATTTCCACATAATTAATTACAATTAAAAACACTAGCAGCTAAATCCCATCACAATGGATTATAAAGTTTAGCGTTAATATGCAAATTATCTGCACTCATATTGTACTGAAAGGGAAAATATAATTATATTATTTATGTTATTAGGCAACAAAATAACAAAATTTGCATGCAAACCCTAACATTGACGAAGAATGGTGAATCTGAGAACTTCTCTGCCAGGGCAAACGTCAGATTCTACATTTTAATTAGATGAATCCAGACAACCATCCCATGCGTGCTAACAACACATTGATGACTCAGTTCTTTTGGTGTTGAGGATAAATGTTGGTTGGAGCTGTTGATTTCTTCCGCGGCAAGAGTGAGAGAGGGAGAGATTATGGCCTATAAGTTCTTTTGCATGTTAATACACATAACTATTTCGTCATTGTTTAAGGTGTTGATATTTCCAACCTTTAGAAAATGTCTTGCAAATGGAGAAGAGAGAAGAACCCCTGAAGGCACTTAATTACTTTGCTGTAGGTAAGCATTAAGGCTATAAGTTCTTCTAATTTTGCCGGTGTCACAGTGGTAATGATGGCAACATACAGAAATTGCAAATGTTAAGATAGTTTGGTTAAAATACAGGAATTGTGATTTTTGGTGCAAAAATAGATAGATTAATTAAATCTCTTATAATATGGGATATCAGCTTATATATCCATAAGAAAAATCCTGCGGATTTACTGCGTTTTTTTTTACTAATTTAAGTTATTGCGACAGAACCCCAGTTGCTAAAAACATATGATGATGATGATGGTCATGATGATGATGAAGGTGATAATGACTTTTATCACAATGGACATATCATTTTTCTCTTATTTTTTATATAAAAAAAAATTTTTTAAATTTTTTTCAAAAACCATTTTTTTTATTAAATGATGTATAATAATGGGCTTCCCTGAATTAATCCCCAGTTTACCTATGTTTCAACCCACTGTGCAGCGTCCCTGACGAGTGGACTCTTTGTTCGTTGAAACAAAAGACTTGCTTTTGTTCTTATTTATCACCAGACCCACTTCTGCCGACAGCTTTTCAATGCTCGAAAAGGCCGCAGTAACATTCCAAAGACTCTCCATGACCACCTCAGTTCGCAGGGTGAAATTTTGACGCATCGGAATCTTTCTTTAAAGCGTTTCGCTTATATTCAGGGAGCACACGAACGAAGCATAGCTGGCAACGCATTGGTCCATCGTTTTGTTAGAGATAAACAGGGTTTCTTAGCAGTTCTATAAAAAGGCTTAAGGTTTCTATGTACTTTCGACTGTATCAGAGATATCGATAGCTATACCTAAGACTTGAATACACTGTCAAATGTGACATTAAGAGGTTTGGGATAATTGGTAGACGGATTTGTTGTGTCGTCGACACTCACATGTGATGGACAGTGTCAGAAGATTTGGTCGTGAAATTCTTCAGGTTTCTTGTAGTCCAGAAATTGTCTAAATCGGCTAAGTAGACATTAAAACTTTCATCGATCTTTTGGCTCAACGACTGAAACAAAAGAATAGTAATTGGTGCGATCTCTGGCCAGTATTCTCAGGTTGTTCCACGTTACATTGGGAGAGACTACATGTTCTTGGTATGCCTCGACCTCTTGTAATCTGTGAGTTCGACCAAAGTACACCGAGGCAGATTTCTATGGCGTGTTTGCGAAGTGTATGTCCCAACCATCTGAGGCGGCGATATTTGATCGTAATGTCCAGAGGCGTTTTGTTTGTAAACTGCAGTGATTCCTGGTTTGAAATTGTATTGGGCCACCAAATTCTCAGTATTTTTGGCAGCTGTTGACAAGGGCCTAGAGCTTGCGTGACTTCGCCCACGACTAACATCCGTAGAGCAGAAAGGCTTTAACATTACAATAAAATATACGAGGTTTGGTTTTACGGGAAATCTCATTTGAAGACCAGACTTTGTTTAGCGAGGTGAATGCTTGTCTTCCTTTGGTACTGCGGGAAGTGACATCTAGTGTGTTACGCTCTTCAGGGCTAATTACACTGCCCAGATAGCAATATTGCATTTGATTGCTTCACCGTAAACGTTTAGGTTTATATCGGAATCGCTGGAAGAGATGAATTCCGTTTTGTTGGTGTTAATATGCAGGCCGACAGCTTGAGCGTTTGGCTAAGAAGATCCAATTTGGTCTGTATATCCAACTTTTTGACGGAGAGGAAGGCGATGTCATCAGTGTAGGCAAGTTTTTCTAGGTGGCTGTGCAGGTCCCATGGCAAACCTCTTTTTTTCAGCTAGGGTTGCGTTTACCACATCGCCAAGCACAATTAAGAAGAGTAGAGGTTACATTAGGCAACCCTGTTTGACACCAGAGTTTGTTGGAAGTGGTGGAGACAAGTGCCAAACGATCAACATTCTTAGCGGAAATAGAGATTAACCTAGCAAAATTTACCGATACCAAAACTACGTCTAGCTGTATTGGTCATTACGCTCGAACGCGAAGTCCGTAGCTTATGCTGAAAAATTTTAACTTACCTAGGGTAAACAACAGTGTCCCTAATTCTCTAAGTGCTGCGTACAGATTTTCGCCGTGGCAATAAAAGTCTTTAGAACTAAACGGCTATTGCCTTTAAGTAATAGCCTAATGTCCAACGTATAACGGGAACACAGCTACATAGCGATAGTATATATCTCGTTTATTCAAATTCCCCATCTCCACGATCCTTACGTATCACATTGTAACATTGGTAACTGTTTGCAGCTGCCATTCAGCAGTGCCGATTGACTGTAGATAGAACTCTAATGATGGCCGGCGATGAGGTAGTAATGACTATACAATAACTCATAAATGAATTTATTATTAGTAAACGATTTTAGCTTCAAATTTTACGCCAAAGCGTCCATTTATGCCACTGTGTCTTCCGCTGTCACTGGAAGCTAATACAGTTTTTTAGTTTGATAAGTCTCACCTGGAAGTGGTTCCTAAGAACTTATACTCGCATCGTTGCATGTCTATATTGTTTATGATCTTTTACGTACGTCATTATTATTTACGCCGCGTGAACGCATCTTTTTATTATTATTGTAATTTTGAAAAATTCAACTAGTGGTGTTCGCAAAATATTTCATTTACTTTTACATGGAAATTTATTTTAGGTCCATTTTACGATTTTCCAATGTTTTGCATACAAAAATTGCCTATAATTGGATTTTTAGCGCGTAATTACATGAAACATTATGTGGAGGTAAAGAAGGAATAGGTACCACAGGTACCATAACCATCATGCTTTGCATGCGGAGATGGATATGCAAAAGTTTCACATTATCTTCCATGTGAATGCCTCATTGAACTGCGTTCGTAGTGAGAAACACCCTCCTGGTACTTTAATTGTGAACTATAGTAGTAAGAAGAGTACAAACAACGCTGAGAGATTGCAAGTTGCCTTTGTTGCATTTAACGGTCTGAGAACCTTGTAAAGGTTAATTAATAAATGTTTATGCAACCATAACTAATCTCAATTTAAAACCATTTACTGCCCTCTTTTTTAAATCTTGCCATTGTTGTTTTAAACTGGATTAGCTGCCGGTTGTTGTTTCAAAGCCGACCACTACACTCATAAATGGTGTGAATGCTCTTAATAACAATAATACACAGATAAAGGAAGTTTAATGTTTTGAATTAAATAAATAATTTCAGCAAGTGGTCTTTAATGTCATAATTGCAATATTATGCTCGTACATCTCATTTTTTTCAAAACATTGAAGACAGTGGGCTTTGAAGGTGTTGTACGTTTTCGCCATAATCGGTGCATATATTTCCGTGAGTTTTTTGTATTATTCAAATAGTAATTTGGCTGCCTATTAACGGTGAACCGAGTCTTTGCTTGCATCACTCATCACATATACTTGGCGCTGGACACATGCCTTCCATCTACCAAGTAATGGATTTTGATACATTTATGCTGAGTGGTGGTTGAAATCACTGGAATGTTTCTCGCAGCCGAGATGCTAGTAAGTTTGATTATAGTATTTTCTTGATAAAGAGTGAACATTTAAATAATATTCAATTCCAGATGAGCAAGTTGGAATTAACAGAGTAGTTATTTCAATTGTTGAGTAACCTAAATGGCATGCTACCACCGATGCGTCTTAGGAAGTAGGTAGCAAAAGTTACTGAAGCTCAACACAAAGGCTCTCTTATTGGCTTTGGCAGCCCCATGAAACTAGGATTGAACGCAGTGGCCTAATAAGCCACTCTCATTAAATAAAATACCATTATGACAACACTCAAAAAAGAAAAAAAAACGGAATCCTCCCAAATGCTTACGACCCCTGCAAACGTTATAGGGACCATGATTTACAAAGTTGCACCTATAATGTCCGAGCCCTCTACAGAGAAGGCGCCTCTATCCATCTGTCGGATGTCTTCGACAAATACATGACTGACATACAGGAAATGCGTTAGACGGGACAGGGATGCACACGACGAAAGAACGGTGACTTCTTTTACAGCTGCCATGCAGAAAGACACCAATTTGGATGTGGATTCATAGTCGGCAAGAGACTTCGACATCTGGTCTCGCGGTTTAACCCTGTAAGTAACGAATATGCACTATTCGCACCAAGGCGAAATATTTTTACATTACTCTGATTTGTTTACACGACCCCACGGAAGACAAAGATGAGAACATTAAAGATGCATTCTATGAGCGCCTGGAGGAAATATATTACCCTTGTTTCAGCAGTCGGAAAATTCAGTCTGCACAACAACACCTTTGAGTGTAGTGAGTGGAACCATATTTCCGCATAAATATTACCTCAAGGCAACCTGGATATCCCCTGATCAAAATACAAGATACCTGATTGATGTCGTGATAATTGATGAAAGGAATGTCTCAAGCGTTATGGACGTGCGTGTGATACGCGGTGCAAATATTGACTCGGATCACCAGCTAGTTGCAGCCAAGGTACGCACGCGATTAAGTAGTGCTAAAAACGCTCGTAACTAAACGCAAAGGAAGCTAGACATCACAAAGCTATAGATCAACGAGATAGCCAAGGCCTACTCTAACCAACTCTCATAATTACTTCGAACTAACCCCCTAATTTTGATGTTCCCGACACCTAGTGGCAGCGTATTGCGAACTCTATGACCACTGCCGCAATAACCGATTTAGGTTATAAAAAACCAAGCTCAGACTAGCACTGGCACATTAAAGAATGTCGCGAAATGTCTGCAGAAATGGATGTACAGTGGCAGAGCGTTATAATGAGAAAAGAAGGGTGATGAAACGCCTATTCAGGCGGGAAAAGCGTCTATGGAAGTAAAAGAGATCCAGGATATCGAAAATTTTAATGGTCGAGTTAAAGCCCGAAAGTTCTACCGAAAGGTAAAAAACGAGACGGAAATCTGATCACGAACATTTAGAGTGCGCAGCAAATATAAAGGGAAAACTTTCGTTCTCTGCTCGTTCCCGAAGGCATGCAACAGCTCACAAACCCGATTTGACTCAAAGAATTCATGCATGATGAGTGGAATCTGAATTTTCTATGTCCAGTGCTTAAGAAAGATGATCCAAAGACTAAAGACCATCATAGCGAACCTGATTGGACCTTATCAGTGTGGATTTAGACCAGAACATTCGGCAGAAATGCGTCTGGCGATTAATGAATACAAAACCAAGTTATTTGTTAGATGATTTGGTCTATCTTGGCTCCCCTGTAAACAAAAATAATAATGTCAGCCTGGAAATCAAGAGACGAGTATTGATCGCAAACCGCTGCTACTATGCGCTAAGCAGACGATTAAATTATAAAGCCCTCTCTCGACGAACGAAGATCCAACAGTACCAAACTCTGATCCTACCTGTATTGCTCTACATCGCCGAATTCTCGGTAATGACGCAGGCAGATCTATCTGGCCGATTTCGAGAGTAAAATACTTCGCAAAATATTTGGGCCCATCATCTTTAATGGCGAGTACCGCCGCACAGTGGCGGATAGATATTTAGTTCAGCTTGACTCCGTTTTAATTACATTTAAACTGATTCAGGACTTTTTAAGGAATTGTGGGTCAAAGTTGAACTTTAGATATTTTTTTTTAACTTTTAGAGTGAAATATGGGTATATTATTTTTTTAATCATTAACAAATTTTATATTTGGAACTTAATAACAATTATAAAAATTTTTTGTAATATTGGAATTTTGTTAATGTTACACTCAAAAAAACAATAGTAAAATCAACTGGAGATTTTGCTATTAGTACAGAAAAATTAAAAATTTTTTGCTGTCAAATTTACAAATTTGTTAAAACTCAAAGAATATTTACACTTAAAACAAAACGTTAATAATGCTATTAATGCTATTAATACAGAAAAATTTATTATTTTTGCTGTCAAATTTGATAATTTAAAAAACAAACTTTTTAAAAATAAAAACTGCAACAGATTTTTATAAGATTTGAAACCGTGGTAGTTTGTGTTTATTATTCCTTTATATTAATACTATGTTTTTCGTACTTAAATATATTTCAGTCAGAAAAACTGACTAATAAATACCATCACTCAGTATAAGATATTGTTTAAGTCTTGAAATATTGAATTTAATAGATTTTTAATTAAAAAAAATTGCTCATTTATTATTTTTTGTCTGCTTGTGAAGCAAAAACGTTAAAAAATTAACTTATTTGTACAGGAGGTACAATTAGGGGCATCACACCGTGTTTGAATTTTTTTTTCGTAAATCAATGTTCAATTTACGCTTACCTTGGCAAAATTTGTCTGAATTCAGCGTACATACAAAAATGCTATGTATGTAAAAGAGAAAATATCGGTTATCTATATGGGAGATACCAGAAGGGATGTGTCAAATAGTTAGGTTTTCTGAGGTGTGGTCTTCTATCACAATATAAATGAACCGACCAATTTTCATTACCCCCCAAGTGTCCGTTTGGAAGTTATGGAAGAAATATTAATTGTCCAAAAATAGGTCATTTTGTGTGATAGGTACCAGAAAGCGTCAACCGATATTGTCCATACTCATTTCTGAGGTCGATAATCATTAGCGTACATCATACGCATAATTTGAGTGATTTCACTTTGCTAACCAAAAAGATATGTATGCAAAACTATGAGGGTCAATTCGGTCATTTGTATGGGAGGTACCAGAAGGGGTGTGTCAAAGGTTTCGGTTTTCTTAGGCTTTGTCAAATTTTGCAATATAAATAAACTGACCAAAATCAGATATCCTCCGATCGTATGTTTGACAGTTATAAAAGAAATATTAATTATACAAAAATAGGTTATTTTGTATGGAAGGTACCAGAAGGCGTGGGGCTATTCTGCTCATTTACAATCCCATAAGTTCATTTTAAAATATATTTATACTGGTAAATTCTCATACCGATCCGTTAAGGTTTACTCGAATTATGTATACGAGTACTAATTGGGCTACTTATAGGGCGTAATTTGATTTTTTTTTTAGAGTAATTTCATTAAAATGAAAAAAGTGTTCTACCGGCGACCAGTGGCGGGTACAAAAGTATATATAGGGTTAAAGAGGACACTTTCACCTTTCTCTGGTTGGTAAACGTTTCTTGTTCCCTTTTGTTCCCTATAAGTTCTATTCCACTAAAGATTAAATTTGAGAAAAATATAGTAGTTTCATGAAAATTTCATAACGCCCCTAATATTAAACAATAGAGATGTGACGACTTACAACAACTAAAGACTATAATCCTACCAACATTATAAAAAAGACCGAAGGCAATTATCGATAATAGCTTGCGAGTAGTAACCATTTATTTTTGAGGAAAAAACAAACAAAAAACACCTTTTTCTGAAATTACAAAAACAGTTGAGTTTGACAGCATGCCACGCCCACAATTATCAATTGTTTAACCTAATTTTTTGGCTACCTTAATCGCCGTCGAATTAATCATCAGCTGTATGAGCTGTACAACGACATCGACGTAGTCAAACGCGTTTGAATAGACCGAATGCACTGGCTTGGTGTGACGAACTATATATCTACGGAGCGCAAAAGACCAAAGCATTTGGAATACTTTTCTACATACGGCCACTTATATATAAATTTCTGTTGTTGGTGCCATTAAAAAAGTAGATGAATTTGTTTAATTTGTCGCTTATCTTCTGAAATACAGGCGTATCGAGCCTACCTTGCGCGTCTCCAAAACTTTTAAAGTTGCAAACTGAGGCACACCACAAGCCTCAAAAGCTGCCACTGCACTTTACTGTTGCAAAATGGCCATTGACCTAAAATGGGAAATCAGCCGCTAAAATGTATACTGATTGTACGAAACTGTCGTTAAACACATACGGATCAACATTCTGGTGGTCTCCTTTGGAAAAGAGGAATCAGCAGAGCAAATTTGAACGTATTAGGGCAACAGGAGCACTTAAATCTAATCCATCAAAAACTGGTCAACACCTGATATCGTAGCAAGGCAAATATCTGCAAACACAGTAATTTTGAGAGAATGGAAATGGAATGGAATCACATCACATATGGTTATGCCAGAATACTAGAGAAAGTCACAATGAGATTAACCCTATAATAAGCATCCCGGAAATATCAAGCTTACTAAAGTACTCGACATAACAGAGAGTGCCATTCAAATAGTCGCCTCACCTCATCTCTAACCTGTTTTATGCATATTGCATGTTGTCCATATATCAGAAGGGGCATCCGCCATTTCAATAGAGGCAATTCCATTGAAGAGACTTCGTACACTTTAGGTACATATCCCGTAAGTCATCGTTTATATAATATTTGGGATGCGTTGATTGTTTTATAATTTCAGTTTATATAATAAATTTTTCTTTTAGATATGTGGCTTTTTAGAGTAAGGGCTGACTACGCAAGGCGCCGTGCAATTAAGCCATATTTCCCATTCAATTGGGAAATAAGCCCATATGGCTTTACTGCCAGCATGGTTGTGCAATAAATACTGCCACAACATTGAAAAATTCATTCGTCTCGAGAGAGAGAAAATCGAGACTAAGTACCCAACGAGACTAACTACGAGAACCACTAGTCCCATTTAGCTAAAACAAATTAAAAAAATTTTCTATTCAAATAACGTTTCCCTACATAAGCAACATTTTCACATATCCATTCATCAAATGATTTTGAACTGGGTTAATTTCGTACCAGTTACAATAAAACTGTTATACTCCGTGGCGTATGATTTACGTGAAATAATACTTATGATTATCATACGCAACCATATAGTAATTATGTTATGTCAAACAAAAGAGTCTAAAATGTGACCAATTCCCCTATACGATACTAACTAACTTCAAATCGATATTAAATTATTATGGCATGTAACTTGACAAAACGAATGATGCAGAACTTCTTCTTTTTGGGGCTACTTTCACGTGCAGTTCTCAAAATTGAGTCCCTAATTATGTGTTGTACTGTGTTATCAACTTGACTTACCTACTTGCCTAAGATGTGTCAGTGGTCCCGCGCATCTATGCGTACTGGCCAACATTTCGTCTACATGTTATATTGCCAACAAAAATTGGTGTAGCCCTGTGTTATCAAATAGTATTTGAATGAGCCGCAAAATACTTATATTTTGTCGAAATTAGAAAAATTTATTGACATTAAAGCAAAAAAGTTATCATGCTATTTAGCGATTAAACATCTTCATTGCTAGAATGCTACACATCAGCTTAGATGCGGATGACTTACATCATTTTCTTTTAATTTAATTACATATTTCAAAGTAAATTTCGTTTTATGTAGTAACATGTCCATTAGGGGTATAACCAATTTTTTGGCATAGTACCATGAGGTCAACCATGTCCTAGTAACCACGAAAATCATAATCTTTTGTAATTTTTCTGGAAAAAGTTCACGCACCAATTGGTTTTTCTAACAGGTGTATAAAAAATTTTTTATTTACAAATTTATTATTTTTTTTATTTTTATTATTTTTTAAATTACTGAAAGTTACATATGTACTAGTATAATAAAAATAAGAAAAATGATGAGTAAATTTTAAGATTTAAGATTAAAAGTTCGAGGAGATTTTTTATTTTTTTTTCGTTAAAAAAGGTTAAAGATACGTTTTGGTTTGCGAAAAAATCTCTTACCATCTCTAAATATTCATGAAATTTCATACTTGAGCTATTTTTTGTTTTAAATAAACATATTATTAATTTTTCTTAACCAAAACTAAAATTAAAATTTTTCAAAACTTCATCGCGATTGGTGCGTGAACTTTTTTGACCTTAGCGAAAAAATAAATATACTTTCCCATATAGTTTTTTATGCTCTATTCGACTGTGCTATGCCAATTTTGATATTTTAAAAAATTGTTAAAAAGTTATACCCCTAATGTCCATATATGTACTATAATATTTTGAATGCTGTTCAGATGCACTTAATGTATTTAAAAGTACTTACCAAGGCAAAGTTACATGCATTCAGTGAGCTGTTAATTGTTACTAGTAACAAAAAGAGAACCAATGATAATTAAATCATACACTTCAATTGAGTTTAATTATAGAAATCTATATAAGTACAGAGCGGTGAGTTTAGTTTCACTTCAAAGTTAATATGTACATAAAATACAATAGAAATTATAGCAAATGGATGTAAAAAAACTTTGTTATTAAAGCAAAATTATTATGAGTCACAATGTCATTTAATGCCACAGCAAGTATAGCGGTAAACACACTACAATATGAATCATAATCAATTAAAAGTTATCATACTGATGTTACAACAACAAAAAATAAAATAAATCTATATATATAAAAATGAAATGGTCCACGTATGTCACACTATCACTTGAGAACGGCTGGAGCGATTTGTCTGATTTTTTTTTATTCGATTCGAAATTTTCCGTAGATTGTTTGTGTTGAAAAAAATCAAATCCAGGTGGCGCTAGGGTGGATTTATATCGAAAATTTTAATGCATGTACCAATTCAACTGAAATTTAGAATGGATATTCATTTGATCATGAGAAAACATTTTATGTACAAATGGACCCGGTAGATGGCGCTGGGGTCGGTTTACAATCAAAATTTTAACGAATGGGCCAATTTTACTGAAATTCAGAATCTATGTTTGTTTGATCATCAGAAAAAATCGTATGTACAAATGGACCCGGTAGATGGCGCTAGGGTGGATTTATATTGAAAATTTTAATGGATGTATCAATTTAACTGAAATTTAGTATTTATTTTTGTGGAACCTTGAGAAAATTTTTTTTGTATAAATTGACCCGGTAGGTGCCGCTATGATGGAATTATAATGAAAATTTTAACGAATTAAACAATTTGATTGAAATTTAGAATGTATATTTGTTTTATTATGAAAAAATTTTTTTTTATATATGGACCCGCAGTTGATTTGGCAGGGGTTGAATTATTTCGAAAATTTATATCAATTGTCCGATATTACTTACACTTAAAATATATGATTTTTTGGCATGAGAAGATTTTGAATATCGATTGTCCGATTTTACTTAAACTTAAAATATATAATTTTTTTGGCATAAGAAAATGTTGAATGTATGTTTGGAACCAGTTGCCGGTGTTTAGCTCATGATGCAATTTAATTTTTGGAATGTCATTTAGTCACTTTTTTTAACATCATAGTTATTTTGATGTCATCATAATTGTGAAAACGGTTGACCCCATTTGTCCCAAAATTTCAGTGAAAGTTGAGGATTGGCTATAGATGGTCACCCAGACCGCAAAAAGGCTAAAAGAAGAATGACTAACTTTTATAATGGCGCACTTCCTACAGAATTAGAGAGCTTCACAAAGTGGTTTTTCCCATTTCGAAATTTTAGGGGACAATAACGAAAATAGGAATAACTGTTGATATCACCCAGACCATACAGTTAATGTGGTTGCTGAGCCTAATGAAGGCTTTTTTGGAAATTCGTACTCCTTACGATAAAAAGGTACAATCACCCAGTACACCAACGCAGAAAGTTATATGTCAGTCAATCGGCTGGTTTTAGAATATATGCCTATCAATAAGTAAGTTTTCATCACATCATGGACGACACTGCTGATAAGATTTAAGATATATGAAGAACAGAATTTGTCCGGGAAATCTCGACCTTTAATTTGAAATATTTTAGAGGTCAAAGAAATAATCAAATCGTTATTAGATTTCAACTACACTCAATATATTTTACAAAAATTTAGAGGCAGGACGAAGTCTGCCGGGCCAGCTAGTATAATTATGAAATTGTGAAAGAAATGTAACTGTTTGAAATCATGATTACAAATGTGCTATAAATAACAAATTCGCATTTAAACTTCAAAAACATTTGCAAATATTCACAGAAATTACAGCTAAGAATATATCCAATCTGACATTTTAAACATGTATGCTTTTTCAAAGTCTCTGAAATTTAATAAAATCCGAACCGAAGTTAATTAATACCAGTATATTCCATGTACTGGTAATATGCAATCAAACCATATTTAAACTTGTGCTTTGCGCCTATATTCTACACAAACCGCCGGCTTATATGGGATGTGTTAGTGAAATCCCAAATTTGTATTATGCCTACAGACTGTGCAGAGTTGCAGTACTATATCTTCATTTTTTGAGTTTTTGCTACAAGAAAATCGATTTGGAACCAGTGTGCAGTGGTTAAGTTATTTAAGTTTTTCAAGGAACGCATTTTTCGTATCGTCTAGGGTTAAGAATTGTCTTAAAATAAGAAAAGTCTCTAAACACTACTCTTTGGAAACGTAAGTAAAGATTTTGAGGGACTCAGAGAACTTTGGTATACAGATTCATGATGTACTCTACCTAGGCTTGCCAGATGGTCGGGAATAGGCGGGATTGTCCCGACTTTTCGCGACAATCCCGAGTCCCGTGTGTTGAAGTAATTCAGGAGAAAATCCCGACTTTTTAATATTTACTACTTACACTGTGGTGCAAAAATGAGCCAATGTTTTAAACAAGGTATATTATTAAATATTTTTTATACTTTTTATTGTATTATTTTCAAACCTTTTGCTAAATTTAAAATATGCATCTGTAAAATATGTAAAGCAATAACAAAAACAAAACTTACATGACTGTAAGTATATAAAAACAAAACATTTTCAAAATCAGACCATTGGCACACTTTTGCTCCAAGGTTTTTCTTATCTAAATTTAATAATAAGTCCTGCATATTTTTACTTTCTTCAAATGATCCACCCTATTTGGCGTATATTGACAAAGTTGAGCAACATAATATACAGGAATTTTGTTTCATTCAGCCAGAACCCACTCCCACAGCTCATTTATACTTTCCGGGGCTCTTTCGTTTCTGTCAGCCCGCGTTTTAGGTAAGCTCACAGATATTCGATCGGGTTCAGATCTGGACTCTGCAGTGGTTACTCCCTTACCCCAAACACCTGAGAACTAAGCCATTCCTTGACAATTTTTGCAGAATGTTTTGGGACGTTGTCATATTGGTAGACGACATTCTCTGGTCTATCTGGAATTTAGCCAGGGCTATAGGGCAAATTATGTTGCAAAATGCGAAGATAGACTTCCTTTCGCATTATTCCTTCGATCCATATAAGTAGTCCCACACCATCTGGGGTTACAAATCCCCAAATCAAAACAGAACCGCCTCCGTGCCAGATGGTTTGAGATTGGCACCTGGTGAGTATTTGTTTTAACTAATACAAATTAAATATATGATTAACTTGTTGGTCGTATGGTCAGATGAGACCAAAATCAATAGATACCAATCGGTTGGGAAGGTTTTTTATTGGGCCAATTGATCAAACACACCAAACCCAGCTCATGTATCACAAACCATTAAGCACGGAGACGGTTCTGTTATGATTTGGGAATGTGTAACCCCAGATGGTGTGGGACTACTTATATGGATCGAAGGAATAATGCGAAAGGAAGTCTATCTTCGCATTTTGCAACATAATTTGCCCTATAGCCCTGGCTAAATTCCAGATAGACCAGAGAATGTCGTCTACCAATATGACAACGTCCCAAAACATTCTGTAAAAATTCTCAAGGAATGGCTTAGTTCTCAGGTGTTTGGGGTAAGGGAGTAACCACTGCAGAGTCCAGATCTGAACCCGATCGGATATCTGTGAGCTTGCCTAAAACGCGGGCTGAAATTCCCAAAGTTCTACAAATATCAGATGCAGTGGACAATGAGATGTTATACAGCGACTACTGCAGTCTTCGAGCTGTTTATGTAGAATTGCCCAAAGATATACTAAATGATTAAATGTGGTCACATTTTTTATGGTCACTTGAATTTGTTTAAATTGATCTCATTTATATTTTATTTTATCGATAAGTAACGCTTATTGCGAAAAAGTATTTAGTATTTTAAACAATTTATACACGAAAGATAGAAACAAATTTCTTTTGATCTTATAAAGGCTGAACTAATCATAAGATTGAATATTGATAAAAGCTGTCAGGAATTCCAGTTATTTTTAACAACTAATAAAATTTCTTAATAAAAAATGTCACAACCTATATAATATGATCTTTACATTTGTCCCGACAAATCCCGCTTTTTAGTCTCGGTTTTCCCGACTTTTCGAATTCGGTGCCTGGCAACCCTAACTCTACCAGATTTACCATCTGCACTAGGTCAGGGCTAGAGTATCCATTTAATCGGGTTTAGGTTTTGTTCGATTAAAAAATTAATCGATTTTGGGATTTTTAATTTGCTCGATTAATCGATTAAGGTTTTTAAATTGCTCGAATAATTCGATTAATCAAATAAGTCGTATAACTCGAATAATTTCTGTATATCTGTATACCTTACGTGAAAAATAAACAAATTTAATGTAGGCGTTAAATTTTATTAATAAAAAAACATAAAAATAATATTAAAACATAAAAACAAACGTAAAATAATAATTTATGTGAATTGAAAAACGTTTAATAAAAATAATAATAATTTAGGTACATACAAAATGAGATCTTTTTTATTTTAAAAGTTTTTAGTCACATCTTCTAAAATAACCTTTTAAAAATAATATGCAATTAAGATGTTTGGCTTTTAGTCGATTTTTTTTAAAGAAGCCTGACTTTGAAAACACCCATACTTAAAGTAGATGTTGGTAAAACTGAAAGAATTGCATTGTTTTACATAAATTCATCAATTATATTACAGTTCACATTAGATTTTTTTTAAATTTTGAATACTTTTTATAGTATCGTTCAATTCCAGTAAAAGATTATTTTCATTGATATCAATTATTTCCTCTTCTTCTTCCAACACAATATCATCATCTGAAATATTTTGATTAGCTTCAGTGTGAAATAACCGATCATACATTTTCGAGGCAAAGTCTATTGTTTCCGTTTTGGAGCTATATTTTAAAAAGTTATCATTTATGGGAATGTTCCCGAGTTAAGGTAAAAAACAAGTGAGTTAAGTACTTTTATTCGTCTATCATATTCTAGACTTAAGGTGGACAGTCAAATACTTTGAAAACGAATTATTTGCATAGTCTAAATTAATTAAAAAATTTTTAATAATTTAAAAAAATATAATTTAAATCGATTAATCGGTTTAAATTGATCGATTATTTGTTAATCGAAATTTACTTTTTTTTTAATCGACAAATTATTCGAAAAAAATTCTTCGATTAATCGAACAACGATTAATCGATTGGATACTCTAGTGAGGGCCCACATTCCGAATGACTGTAGCACGGTGTAGTGTAATTTTTTTTATTCATTATAAGGCTCGCTGTGAAATAAGTTACCCAACTAGCGTTGTCTGGTAAGTTGCAAAGCTCTGCTGGACCCACGGGGGAATTTAAGAAAGCATTGTTACGACAATTTTGAGGGACCTCAAACGTTTTAAACTGTTATAGCAGCAGGCAAAAATCATTCCCACCAAAAAACACAAAAGCACGTTCAGCATTTATAGAGTCGTAAATTCTATCCAATTTTCTTGATAGTTGCCATTAGTGTACTTGTTGTTAACTGTTACCTACCAAACGATAACACACTTCTGCAATACAACAACGAAAGACGCCACACTTGCGGACATTTCACCCAAACGTCGCCGCTTTTTAAAATTCAACCAACTATCACAATACTTTCGTACAATCAAATTTACAGCTAAAACTAACTACAAACGTATGCTGCTCTGCGTCCAGATTGAAGTTATGATCAACCTGTTTCCCCGACACACGTTGTGGCTAGTGTTGGTCATAATGATTCATCTGTTGGAAGCACACAAAGTGTGTGAGCGTAAAATAAATGCGTTTATTTAATTGGATGCTTCTGCATCAACATGAGTGCAACATCACTGTATTCATTTTGTGTTCATCAGATCTAATATGGATCGGGCGTAGGACGGACGAATCGAATTCGATGTTGTTTTAGGCGCGTGTTTTTGGTTCCTGCTTGTCCATTGAGGAGATTTGCTTGTATCCTGCACACATTCTGCGGTAAAAACATGATGTTTAAATATGTTCACACATCGTAATTTATAATGTTCATAAATGCTTGCAAGTTGAGAATGTGAATGGTGTTGAATCAGGAGAGTGGAACGCATTGAAACGCATACAACCCAGCGAAAACTGTGATTGTTTTTAGTGTGTTTCGAAAACATGCTAACTGATTTTTCAATATGACTTAGTAGCTACAATTAGCAATGAAATTATCTTTTAGTGATAGTCAGGCATACAAATGTTTAAAAATATGATTTAAAGGAACATCTTGGACAAATGCAAATATGTACCTTATTTACCCTATAGGTGAGGGAATATGTCATTATTTGATACGAGTAAAAGTGAAACGCATTAAAAGAGATAAGTTGGACACATCTTAGTACGAAATTTGAAATTTCGCGACTGTTTACAACGATAAAGGCAAGCCTAGATGACTAATGGCAGGACAACTCGAGTAAACCTTCACTGAAACTAATGAAAGTATACCAGTATTAATATTTATAGTTTTAGGATTGAATCTAGTCATACATTTTGGAAAGGTAATATTTATCCCATAACTTTCAAATAAAAATTTACGGAAATTTAAATTTTGTTAGTTTAATTATTTTGCTGGACTAGGCAAAACCTCGGAAAGCTGAAACATTACCACACCCCTACAGGTACCCATCAATACATGACTGAATTCATACATACATTCATACATTACTTTCTGTAAGAACACTGGATTCAGCGAAGTAATGCGCGAGGTAATTAGTTATAAAAATCGTACTAAGAAATTAATATGGGCTATATCGTCCCATCTTTACTGGCACTACGCGGCGCTTTTGCTCTCCGCTCACATATATTGAAAAAGAGTAAACAAAATGATTTACTCTCGCTCTAGCAGACGAGCGAGTACACTCAAAAAATAAAAATGAATGACTAATGGGAGAATGATTTTTTGTTGTTAAATTTAAATGCAATTTTCCTTATTCTATTCAGAAATTCTTGTATTGCAAATCTATATTATGTTTTCTCTTATTCAATGTGTGAAAGAAAAAGTGGGTATCTAATTCAAATTCAACGTTTTTCGCAGTGCATAAAGAGAAGGAGAGTTTCATCTCACATATACAATGACAAATACAGTGTGATTTGTGTGCCGGTCCCAAAAAACCATGAAACCTATTAAGTTACTTACTCCGACTGAGGAGAGATACTGTTGGTCCTTTACATAACCTTGCCCTAGATATCAGAACCTCCTACGAGCTAGAGCGGAACAACTACAAAGATTTGTTTCGGTTTCATCCTTTACCTCACACCCAAAGTCCTATAAGGACCGATCCCATTTGTAATGAATGGTTTTTAGATATCTTAAAAAAATGCATTTTTTTCATTTAGCATTTTTTTTCTTGTTGCAACCCTTTCACATTTTGACAACTCTTTTGATTACAACAATGCGTTTATAGCTAATCATATGATTGATAGTAGTTTCATGCTTCGCAATGTTTCTACTTAACTCCGAAAAATTCTTCCGCGAAAGGTGACAAATAAGCATAAGAGAAACTGCAACTTCCTTCTTTTTCAACATCTCAAAGTGTGAAGCAGCAACCAGTCCACTTGATAAAAAGTGTTTTAGCATTTTCTAATTTGAAATTTTCTCAAACATCAATTTATAAATTTCTTTCCATCATACCTTAATTGGTTAATATCGAAATAATAAGGTAAATACTGTGTTTATTTGAGGTCTATAAAACGACGAAGTGTTAAAAAAGTGAACTTCTTATTACCTTGGCAGTGCTTGTGGTCCTTTAAACCCAACGAAAACTTCAACCGTATTGCTGATGAGTAAATCAATTCGTGACCTTACCTTATTGCTAGAATTTATTTGTGATTTTCACACATTTTGGAGCCCGAGTACTATAAGGAAGGATTCCGTACAAACTCGACATCTAGCAATCTACTTGGCTAGTATTGCCAAAAACATTTCTCCCACACCTCTGGTTTTGTATAAAATTCCTTCAAACTCCACTAAAAAGGTTCTGCAATCGGTGTACATCTTTGGATAACACCAGTAAGACCAACAAACAGAGGGGTGGAGGCTTAAACGCTGGTGAAATCTAAGAAAACAATACCATATTTGCCAATTAAGAGAAGATCACAAGAAAGCGGTGCACAAGATGTTAAGAAGCAAGTAGACTATCAACGCCAATTTATTCATTCCTGTTGAGTAAATTACCCACCAACTATTTATAAAGAAATATGTCACAAAAGTTAAATTAAGAAACGCATGAGAGGAAAAATCAGGTTATCGTATACAAAAATCGTATTTTTTTTCAGTATTTGAAACACTCTTCATGGATATGTAATTTACTCAAATATTAATTTTTGTAGGAACAAAAAAGCCAAAGCAAAGTTTTACCCCTAATATCATACAATCATGAAAGTACAGCAACAATAGAAACAACTAGTACTTCACTTTAATGATGATGCACATAATGCATTAAAATCGGTAATAATCATTATCATTTGTCGATCAACCAAATTGATCAAACATCGAACACAAACATCATATTTACAGTGGAACGTCATCATCATCTCCAACATCGAACTTCATGAAGGCCTTCAGCGAACTTCGGATGATCTGGTGAGTAACAATGCAAAATTAATATGTAATAACATGGGTGTACAACATGTGTTTTTTCTATTGTTGTAATCTTTTAATGCGAGACTAGCAGAGACAAGCTTAGCTCTATTTTTTATTTTGATAATTTGTTCCGGTTTTTATTGTCATTTTTTGCTTTGGGAGATATGTTAAGAGTTACCTTTGTTTTGTTTTTTTTTTTGTTAAATGGGATATAATACAAATATGTATTCAATAATATGTTTTGCAGGAGATTTTTTTTTGTCATAATTTAAATTCGTAATACATTTTAATACTTAATAGTAATAATAACAATTTATTACTGTGCCCAAAATCAATTTCTATGCGTATAGATAATAAGAAAAATTACTAAATAGCAAGAAAACAATATATTAAATGAATTCGTTATAAGATTATAATTATTATTAAATTTTTTGTCATTATGCCTTGAATAAATTTATGTATATTCTAAGATGAATTTCTAATTAACACATTGTGTTTCCGTACAAAAAGGTTAATGTGTGACTAGACCAGAATTTCTAAGGGGTCCTAATTTAAGTCGCAACAGGACGTTGGCTAGGGTGGGTTAAGATGCGCTGATCTATCAACACCTGAGATCAAGTAGAATTTGAATGCATCCGTTTTTTTCTAAACTAATGATTTCCAATGGGGTTTTCTGTTTTTATTTTTTTTGGTAATCATCTGGTCCATTTTTTTTCCGTGTAGTAACAATAGATTTTATTTTCTTAAGGGAGTCTATAATAATATTCTGTTCAAAACTCGTTCTGCTGTGGAACAGACAAGAACCACCCCACCGACTGAAGCTAGTTTTCAAAGGCTCCCGCAGTCTGGCTCCCACAGAACCATTATGGTAGAAACACCTTACCATTCGCAACATATATTAAAATGATATCAATAACATCTTGCAAACTCTTTGTGTAGTAAGTTGTTGCGTTGAAAGCTAGGAGTTAACATTACACATTTGCCTGATATTGCGTGGGCAGTTAAAATTCCACAGCCCGTTCTAAAATCACTTCTACATAAGCCAATTATATATTCCGATCGGGATCTGCTTTATTCGGACCACAGCGATCTAACAGTTATGCAGTCGGCTCTAAAGATTCCACATCTGCAGGCTGTTATCCTCATCCAGTCATCTACTAAGCCAAAAAGATAACAATTAGGCTCATGAAAACCTATCAGAGAGTCATTATCAGCCATGGTACAGGCTCCTCTAGCCAATAAGTCTTCTGACTCGTTCCCATTGATATCGCAATGTTCCAGGACCCACCAGAGGCGGACATCCAGAGGCTTTATCTCATCCATCATATCCACAGTTTCTCACAAACATTGATTCAGCGTTTGAAAAAAACTCACAAATGTGCACAAAATGTATGCAAAACTCTTTTCATGAGAGTGTTTGAGAGGTAAATGTGACACAAACTCTGTACCGTTGAGCATGTTAACATGCAAACACATCTCGCTAAGTGTCGGAAAACGATGTTGCTCTTTTTTCTGACTCCCGTCGTGTGTGCGATAAAGATGACACAACTCATATGTGCACTGAGAAACGAAAATACCCAAACACGGAGTAACACATGAATATTCATATAGAGAAAAAAACACATACATACATATATTTACACATATACAGCTATATTTCTTCTTCTTTTCTACCAATCTTTTAGTGTCGCTCGTTTATGTGTGCACACCATCTTTGAGTACTCAGGAAAAAATTGTACAAAAGAGTTTTGTTATGTGTTGATTCTGTGTGCGGAGCATCTTCGATCATTAAACTCTTGTGTTTTGAGTTCGCCTGCGCTCATTACCGACGTTTAAAATGTGTTGAGCAGAGTGTTTTGGAGTCTTTTCAATCCCTGCATTGATTTACACCAAGAATTGGAATTGATCGCTTTTATTGCAGCTTGGCTATCTACAAAGAAGGTTTTCCGCTTGCCAGTATCGGTTTCACAACCTGTTATAGACTCGACGGCATTCTAAATGGCTAGTACGTCAGCTTGGAAAACATTGCATTCATTATGGAGCCCTGATGCCAATCGCAAGCTTATTTCAGTAGACTTGACGAACGCAGCAGCCTTGATAAACAATTTTAGGAGCGGAAGGCACTTTCTAGCGCCAGTAATCCCCATTGCAGCCATCCTTTAGACCTTGCTGAACATTTTGAACAGTAAGTTGCACTTATTTAGGCCCTCCCACCAAATCAGACATCAATATGTAATTATTGGTCAGACTACCGCAGTGGACAGCCACATTGTCAGTTTCGGACAAAGTCCCCAACTTTTACCTATAGAATTGTCATCCCCCTTTAACCTCTCCTCGATATTCCTTGACCAATATAGCTTCTGATCGAGGACAACACCCAGATACTTAGGTTTCGTTGAGAGCCTTAGTTCCAAAAAATTCAGCTTCTGTGGCAGGAAGTGCCTAAAATTTTATCTACGAGTAAATGCAACCAATTCCGTTTTCCGAGGGTTTACCCCCAATCCACAAATCATCGTAGCTGCTTTTCAAGAGTAGTTTGCATAAGGTTACACATTGTTGGAGGAGCAATAGAAGAGGGGATAGGTCTTTACCATGTAGTGTTCCTCTAGTAGTAATCCTACTTCCGGTGCTTCCTTTCAGTTCCGAGGCGACGACACGGTTTCCCAGCATGCGACCCACCCAGTTCACTAGAGGTCATGATACATTAGTATTCTCCAGAGAGTTTCTTATTACGTATTATGACACATTATTGAAAGCCTCTTCTATATTCAGGAAGACAATTAAAGTGAAGTCACCTGAACTTAGATTGCGCTGATCTGTGCTTATGCCGGGATCGCCCATACTATGAGTCAACTTCTCTTTAAGTGCTGCCCAGTTTATTGTGTTGATTTTCCTGTCGGGATCAGCCCTGTCTATCACAGCCACTTGAAGAGAAGAATTGAGACCCAAGCTGGATTGTTGCTTTGGCTGATTCTCTCCGATGACGGGTTCGTCACCAGAAGGAGCTCTCTTAACCCCCTTGTCATCAGTTGACAAGCTGATTGCTCGGTTTCTTCTAACCTTATCCACCTTTGATGTTGGTGGCCTTACGTCGATAAACGCAGTCGTTGATTAAGGAGCCGTGTACTTACCGTCCACAGCTGACCCATTACCACGCTGTTGCCATACGGTTTCACAGCGCTTAATAACCACCTGAGCTTCTGATGGGAAAAGCCCTTAGCAGACTCACTAAGAAACCTGGTGTAAGGATATTTCTTTTAAATAGAATCATGTTGACTCACTCAAACTGGAGAGTCTCTACCATCTTTATGCAAAGAATGCAAAGGACTAAACAATAATTGTTATGTCTTTAACGGTATACCAACATAATGACGTCCCTTATGACAATATGCTATGATACCGATTACACTATGTCACAAAATTTCAAAAGTTTCTGTATCCGGGACATTTATCCGATTTTGATGACCAAGGGCAAAAAATTTTTGTAACATATTATTCTTTCATGTAATAGTCTGAATCCGGAACAATTTTTACGAAACACGGAAAAAAACTTAATTAAAGGCAGCGAAAACCTGAAAAATCATTAAAATTTTTACAAAAATCCAACTTTGAAGTGGCATAACTTCGTCATTAATGATTGGATTATAATCAACTATCGTTTTTTTAAGAAATAATTTAATTATCTTTTATTTTTGTCACAGTTCAGTAAAATCGGTGAATTAAAGCCAGAGCAAATGGCATTTTAGTAGACCTACCTTTTTTCAAAACACTAAAAATGGAAATTTGACCATATCTCAAAATCTGTTCTACTTTCCACGTATCTGAGAGCAGATTTGAATTCAGCGTGAAATTTTACATAAGGATCAACTATTTAGAAGCCGGGATCAAAAATTTGTTGCATTGTGTTATTGACTTTACAGTCCATACAATGTTTCGTTGGGCAATCATATATTTGCAGACCACAATGAACATTCCAAAGTGCACTTGTTGGAATTGGTCAACAGGTATGTTATCGTCATTTATACTCGTAAGAGTGGTTAACAGAAACGATATTAAAAATAGTTAATAAATTTTAGCCAATTATTAAAATTACTAGGAGTATTACCTGCAAACATACCCATAGATGAAGGCGCTTATTGGGCAATTATTTACTAAGAAATTATTTACTGTTTATTGAACATTTAAAAGAGTTTAGTCACTTTGCAATGGAGCCCGCTGCAAACGGGTTGGGTGTACATTTGGAATTGGAAGATTTTCTATGGATTTGATTTGGATTCGGTAACGATTTTGTGAAGGCGTCTGCTTCGTCTACTATGGCAATTGAAGTTGTCTTGCGTCTGCTTCGTCTACTATGGCAATTGAAGTTGTCTTTGACTTCAATGGCGCTGCTGTTGCTGTGTGTTTCCACAGTTTTCAATTCGTATGAAAATGTTGCGAATTTCAATCTCGTTTTGAGCTTTGCCATCTCGTCGCGTCGACTCTTTTCTGTCTATCCTATGGCAAAATTCTATTTGGCGATGATAGATATTAACAATTTACAAGTTGCTAATTGTATTCGCATGAAATCGTTTTAATGCAACTGAGGCAAGGCAGAAACTCAACCACAAGTGACGGGGAAACCTTTGAGTTTGTTCGCGCTACAGTGAGTTAGCGTATGTGGAGTATGAGAGGATTTAATATTACATCATTTAAGTTCACTTACTTTAACCCTGCTATTATGTTGGGGTCATTTGATGACCCAAATCGAATTTAACGTTATCTTATTTCTTACTGGTATGATATTTTTGAAAGTTCTTACTGCTCAGTGCATAATTTTTTGAAATACATCGAATTTAATTAATTTCAAAAAAATTTTAGGCTTTGAAAATTTGTTATGGTTAGTGTACACACATATTAGGTTGGGGTCATATTATGACCCATATATATTTAGTAAGGCTGATAATAAATATATTTTTGAACGACTGCATTAGAAGTTACTTTTTTTTTAATTTTTTCCCCTGCGTTTGAACAGCGCTATTTTTGCGTTTGTCTTTCACTTGTAGAAAGAGAGTCAAAGTTTGAATGCACATCAATTGATGACTCGTTCCGTGAGGAACACATCTTTGTTGTCAAAGAACTTACACTCATTTACAAAAGTAAGGCCGGCAATAATCGTATTTTTACACAGACACGATCAGCAATCCACAAATACGCGAAGCTATTATTGATTCAAAGTAGTTCGCCTCTCGCCAGTCTATGCTTTATGCTTTATCAATATTTCTCCTGTATTAGCATTTGACGATAGGCAACGAAGAAGATCAGAACAAAGGGGACATAAACTTGGTACTATTCGTAATTTTTATGAGCAATGGACTCAAAATTTGCAATTGCTGTACGTTTCAAACTCTAACATAACGGTTGACGAACAGCTCATTCCTTTCCGAGGTAGATGCCCCTTCAAAGTGTACATGCCAAACAAACCTGGAAAATATGGCATGAAAGCATGGATAGCAGCGGATTCTGACACAGCGTTTTGTTTGCAGTTTCAAATATAATTGGGCAAAGAGGGAGACATTGCTGAACGGAACAGAATGGTTTATTTGCTTAGCACATTTCATCATAATAGCAATATTTTGGATAATCATCCAAAAAAATTCCCGAAATAATTGAATTCTACAACTCGACAAAAGGCGGTGTCGACACACTGGGCCAAATGGTTCGAACATATTCATGTAAATGAAAAACCAATCGGTGGTCAGTTGCTCTATTTTCTAACATACTTGATATTTCTGCTCTCAATGCATTTATAATGTGGACCAAAATTAATCATCAGTTGCATGAAAATAAATTTCACAAACGGTGCATATTATTAGAGCAACTCGGCGAAGACTTAGAAGAAGCAGAAGCCTCTGCATCATTAGTCAAAAGAATTCGAGCAGAGGACAGTGCATCGCCACCCATACGTTCACCTTCTCCAAAACGCCAATCCACTAGCGAACGTAAAAGGTGTAAATTTTGCCCGTCGAAGAAGGAAAAGAAAACCTTTACGGAGTGTATAAATTGCAAAAAACCTGTTTGTCCATCACACTGACACACTATTTCTGCAACAACAACTTATTGTAATGATCACAAGCCTTGAACATTGTTTTTTTATTATACAAATTAAAAGTTTCTCAATAAAAATATATGGGGTCATAAAATGACCCTAACATAACGAGTGTGATTTTTTTCTAACATAGTAGCAGGGTTAATAAAAAAGTTGAATTATAAAGGGATTGAGATATTGATTTTTAATTAAAATCTGTTAATATCACGGTGTAAACTTGATAGTTCCAATAGAAATCACTGTGTAACTGAGGGTCCATTTGCTATCATTTGAGACAAGACGACATTTTTAATAAAAGTCACATGCTTATAGCCTATGTCGATGATGCAGATTGCATTGGCCGAGGACTGTGATATGTTACTGCGACTTATTCAAGCATTGAGAAACAGTCGGCAGAAGTGGGTCTGGAATCTGCTCGTTTGAGACGCTGCTTGTACTTTGACAACTGACAACATACATCGACCCTACCTGTCTTGCTCTTCAACGCAGAATCCTGGATAATGGCACAAACAGATTTATCCGTGGACTAGATAAAAGAGTTGTTATCTTATCTCGGTATCATTAAATATCTATAAAGCGGATGGGATCGAAGCGAGTTCTTCACCACTCACGAACCGAAAGGTGTCTAGGGTCTCAGTCGTATGTATAATTGACTTAACTCAAAAAACTTATATTCCCACTTCGCTGTAGCTGAGGATATAAACATTTTATTGGCAATTTGTTAAAAATGAAAATAGGTACACACAAAACTCGCAAATACATATGAGTGCTGAATAGGGTGTTCAAAACCGAAACCGAAAAACCGTAAACCGGCTACTCGGTTTTTTTAAATTGCTTTGTTACAACTCTAAAGGGAGTTAGTAAAAAAGTAAAAACTTTTAAATTGAATTTGAAATTAATTTAGAAAAAAACTTTTTACATTTTGTAAACGAAAATATTTTTAGAAGCTTTTTAAAGTTTTACAATTCGATTTCAAATTACTTTAGAAAAAACGTTTTACATTTTATAAACATGAATGTTTTTAGAAGCTTTGTAAAATTTTAAAATTCAATTTCAAATTTATTTAGAAAAATCTTTTTACATTTTATAAACGTGAATGTTTTTAGAAACTTTGTAAAATTTTAAAATTCAATTTCAAATTAATTTAGAAAAACCATTTTACGACGATGATAGTGACTATGATGAATGCGGTGAAATAGTGGAAATTGAAAAATCATACGAGCTCATTAAAAGCGTGTCTCAAACTATCGCAAAATTTCGGAAGCATGTTAATTCATTTAAAAAGTCGAGCGAAAAACAAAGAAAATTGCAGAGCTATGCTTTCCAGGAACACAATAAAGAACTAAGGCTCATTGTCGATGTGAAACACCGGTGGAGCTCCTTATCTGCAATGATTGAACAGTTTCTAAGAATTTACCCATGTGTCAACCATGCGCTTTTGGTTTCAGGGGAACTCCATTCAGCTCAAAAGAAATATAAATTTTGAGAGATTCAAGCTCAGCGCTTCAGCCTTTAGCGTTCGCAATTAAAAGATTATCAAATGATTAAGCGACTTTACAAACATTGCGTACCCTAATTATATATCCTAGCTCCGGAAAATATTCTACAAGCTCATCCTGTAAAAAGTATTCTTAAAAGGCGAAAACTAAGGAATATGCGAACGAACTCTTTAAAAGACTTTATTCTACAATTTTCCCAAAAACGACAGAGTCTACTAACAGTTCAGATTGTGAGATAGAGGAATCCCCTAATGGTAGTCTTTGCACCGACTTAAGCAACAATAAATAACATCCAAAATCCATAAGTGAAAACAAATTGCAATGACACAAGCCTATATGATGATTTCAACTGATAGATTTAATAAAAGGACAGCAAAGCTCAACATCCTTAATAAAGCGCTTGTGTCAATTAATCCTACTTCCACAATTAGTGAGCGCGTGTTTTCTGTATCAAGCTTTATAAAAACGAAACAGAAGAATAGATTCAAAATTTAACACAAATAAGTGAAAACAAATTGCAATGACACAAGCCTATATGATGATTTCAACTATTTCGATAGATTTAATAAAAATACAGCAAAGCTCAACATCCTTAATAAAGCGCTTGTGTCAATTAATCCTACTTCCACAATTAGTGAGCGCGTGTTTTCTGTATCAAGCTTTATAAAAACGAAACAGAAGAATAGATTCAAAATTTAACACAAATAAGTGAAAACAAATTGCAATGACACAAGCCTATATGATGATTTCAACTATTTCGATAGATTTAATAAAAATACAGCAAAGCTCAACATCCTTAATAAAGCGCTTGTGTCAATTAATCCTACTTCCACAATTAGTGAGGCGCGTGTTTTCTGTATCAAGCTTTATAAAAACGAAACAAAAGAATAGACTCAAAATTTAACACAAATTGAATACTATTTCTTAAATACTATTTTAAAAAACAAAATTAAAAATATTCAAAAAATGTATTCCTTTAAAAATAAAATGAAAGAGATTCCAAAAATTTATTAAAAAGTAAAAACACAAAAAAAATTAAAACTAAATTATGTTTTTTTCAATTTTTATTTTTAACTTTTTAGGAAAAAACCGAAAAAACGGTGAAACCGGTTTTCTTTCAAATGCTGTATTCGAAATCCGATTTTTTAAAAACTCAATTTTTTGAATAACTCGAAACCGTGTTTTTAAAAAAGGAGGTATTTGAACACTCTAGTGCTGAATTAATAAAAAAATTATTTATTAAAACATTTTTCTAGATATGTTAAGGCACACACGTATTTAGCTCTCGAAGGTGGATAGTTAATACCATTGTTATGTATTGGAGTGGGGTCCATTGGAGTGGTTTCCGTACCCATTAAATTGCTGAAATATTGAAAGCCACGCTTTTCAATGTAATATTTTCAGGGGTTGGAACATCCCGAAGTAGTCGGTTTAGGTGGTTGGAGTTGGCTTTGGCTACCTCTGTGGTCTACTGTTTACAGATGTCCAACTTTCGTTGTACTTGGTTACATACGTTTTTCACAGTAAGCTAGTAACAGCAGTAAGGAAGTGACTGTTGTCAATATTTGTACCCCTGAATAAGATTTGCGTGATCAATCTGATTCCTCGTCATTTGATCTGGATGATGTTGCCTTATGATTTTTGTAGTCAAATCTAGTGCTGCTAACTACTATATCTCTTGCCGCAGAGAAGCCAATCAGTCTGATGTCATGTATAGGATATTTTCTCGCGTTGTTATGAATTAAGACGCTTTCTATTTTTAAATTCACAACTAACGGCACCTACTTGTTGATCGTCAAATGCGAACGTCACTGTTTGAGAAGCTTCACTGCGACGCTGCTGTCGACAACATCGAGGGGGCCGGCAATGAAAGAAATAGTAGATGATTGGATGTGGAAATCGAACGCGGGATCTCCCGTATGGTTGTCGCGTGTTCTAACCATTAAGCCAAGGCCGGTCCATATTATCTGATAGTGAGCCCAACTTCGGTCTCCCTGCCTATTTTAGCATTCAAATAGCCTAGTACATTCTCTAGGCTCTCGTAGATCTCGACTTTTTCCGCTGGGCACTTGGGTGATGACTTTTTTACAACCTCGTTTCCCTGTATCCCAGTTTTTATTTAAGATTAGATAAAATCTTACAATTAAGGTGATTCGATAAAAAAACCTCACGCACAAAATGATTTTAAAATTTTTATTTATCAGCATTTTGGGCAATTTTTAATTTTTTTTAAGTCACTGTAAGCAAAAATATATGAGAGTTTATTAGTTTCCTACCACAATCTTAAAAATTACATGACCTTTTGTTTCACACTATTTGTATACCATCACCCTTAGGGATGAGGGTATATATCATTTGATACGACCCAAAAGTGTAACACAAGAAAGGAGTCACTTTAGACCCTAAGTTTCTTTGAACCAAATTCGATTCATGACTTTTTGAGTCGTTTGAGCCATGTCCGTCTGTCTGGCTGTCCGGCTGGTACGCACGATAACTTTCGAAAGACGCAACCAAATGTTTTGAATTTTGCACGAGTAAATATATTCCCAAAACTACTTACGGTATTGTAAATAGGCTACCTGGCCCCGCCCCTTCTGGTACCTACCATATAAATACACCATTCCGCCCACCTTAGAAATCGAGTAATAATATCAATACACCCAACGGGATCGTACCCAAATTCTGTACTTAGTAAAGCTATAACAGGATAAAGTTTTGGAAAAAAATTGGAAGTCTAGCCACGCTTTTTCTGGTACCTCCCCTAAAAATGTACCTCTCCGCCCACTTTAGAGATGGAGTAATAATATCAATAAATCCAACGTGATCGTAACCAAGTTCTTTATTTAGTAAAACTATAGCAGGATATAGTTTTTGAGAAAAAAAACTGGAAGTCTAGCCACGCCCCATCCGGTACCTCCCATACACATCTGGTACCACCCACTTTAGAAATCGATTAATATTATTAATAGACCTAACGCGTAAAGTTCAAGCAGAATAAAGTTTTGGATAAAAAATCTGGAAGTCTAGACACGCCCTTTCTGGTACGTCTCATACAAATGTACAATACCACTCCGCCCACTTTAGAAATCAAGTAATAATATTAATATAATAGAAAATTTTTTGTTTTACTGAGGGTGATGGTATATGTAAGTCGGGTTGCCCGACTGAAACTTTCTTACTGATTCTTTAATTCTGAGAATTAAAAAAAAAGTCGTCAACTTTTATTCCAAAGATTTAAAAGTAAGATACTTTCACTTAATTGTAAATAAAAACGAAAGATGTTTATCGATTTCTATGATCAATGTCTCATTTTATTCATAGGTTATGTGACGTTTCGTGAAAGTTATGAGGCGGCACTTTTTTCTGTTTTGGATTTATATAATTTAGAAAAAAGAAAAAATAGTTTTTTTTTCACAAAAATATTATTTCAAAGTGGTTTGTGCGTGACCTTTTTCTATATTTAAATGGAATAATCGTTATTTTAGTCATTAATAGGCAAAAGTTCATTCATTCGTGCAACCGGAATTTTTTTTTTGAGAAAATGCCCCTAATGGGCACATACCACCATCATTGACTCTTATGGTGGTAATTCTTTTACACACCGGGCTGAACCGTGAGAGTAGACGTCGGAAACTTTTGCTAACCACAAATCTACATCCAAACACGTGATCCACTGCAGTGGAGCACTGCAATAGATGTCGCACATCTTCATGCGCGAGCACCCGTGTCACGTTCACCGTATTTCCTGTATAACGGATATGTCAGCCTGGTATTTTTCAAGGACTTCCCCCAGTTGGATGGGGCTCCTTGTCCATACCGTGTTTAAACATTAGAGGTGCATATCATCAAATCATGGTCCTTAATTCGTTTTGGGGGTCCGTTTTTTTCTTTCATTACTTATTTTCATTGAAATAGTTCACATATCGGTGAAGGGTTGCAAACCCAACACAAATTGAGCCGACGTGCCTGGATTTCAAGTTTCGACTCTCACAGTTCTCTGACGGATGTCAAAAGCAACTTTTTTAGGCGTCAGCACCTACGTGGAGGTACTCTGTTCGCAGTAGTACCACGAATACCGTACTCTGTGAGTAGGCTTGATGAGTAACTGACAAGGGTCACCTTGGTTTTGCTAAGTTAAACCTATCATAAGCTTTACCTTACATCAAACGCCAGCCACTAGTTTTTCTTTAAATGCGTACAGAAATTTCAAGTTTACAATTACATGTATGCACCAGCTTTTTTGAACTTCAAGTCTCGTTTTACAAATGTAGTGTCGTAATAAAAGGACACACTTTCAATAACATCAACTACTTCATGTCTGCCTATTAGGGTTTCCTTCGTCTGTTGTTATCCCAAATTTTTCCCACCACTGTCATTCGTCCACAATTCCGTGTTTCTTCTTGTGTTGATTCAGCTGTGGCATGAGTATTCATTAGTTCTCAGGAAAAACGTGTTTAATTTGTGACACAACTTGTCGTTAATACCAAAAAAGCTATCATAGGCAAAATGAGGCAATGCGAAGAGTATCAGCGACTACCATTTGGATTGGTTGCAACTTGCAACCCAAGATGAGCCTGTTATGGTTGCTGGGGACATTTATCATTAGTAGTTAATCTCTCAATGCACAACGCATCACGTTTTGGGGGTACTGAGTGAAGGAGAAGGATTGGTTTACAATAAAAAATCTCGGAAGGAGTTACAAAAACACGAAAACAATAATTAAAATTTTGAACAATTTATACATTGTATTTCCCTTTGCTCTCTTACTGAGAGGCGGAAGACTTAACGAAAGTTCGTACTTGAAACGCTTTCGGTATTGAATTCCCTTGAAATGTTTTGTATTTCCATCCAATTTTTCAATCATTACAATACACAAATTAATAAGACAACGGGAGATGTCACGACACTTGGTGATTGTTGGACCTGCGCTCTGCTCTCCAGTAACGGCTATGCTAAGTGTTCGTCCGACACAGACGCAACGCAGTTTATAGCCAAATACCCCAAATGAAACATTTAACTACGGCCAAATTGTAACACAGCCATTGTGTTTGTTTAAGCCTCTGGAAATTTAAATCATAGTGCTTTTGTTTGTGATGTTCACAGTACGTCGAACCTGCCAGCCGCATGCAGATAGCCAAGCCGATGAAGCGATTGTACCCAGCCGACTAACCTACCAACTGTGCGCGCATGCGCACTAGCTACGCCAGCTATGATAGCCGTACAATGTTCCACCATCTAGACATAACGTGTACACATCAACATTTCCAACAAAAGATGATGAGGAGAGGACGAGTTGTGTTGTTGCTGTGTTCCAAAAGAAAAACTACAACAAAACAACAGAAATTTGGTACAACATTGGCTGTTACAACAAAAACTGGCGACCATGAAAAACGTGACATTTTTATGTTTCATGCTACGCTAAATCTTTCATATCGAATATACTCGTAACAACCAGACGGACTGATAGATGAATCGACGTTTCAGGAGGTGGTGTGATCAGTTAGAAAAAAAACCATTGCCCAGAGTAGCAGAAATTTGTCGTTACCTCTGGTACCGCTTTGGTAGGCTGATGAGCTTTATCTAAGATCGAAACGACAATTAGATGTGATGACTTAACTTTGACCCATTGCAGGCAAGTTGATTGTTTTGGAATTATTTAGTGAAGAAATCAATTGATTTTACATCTGCCAACGAAATATCAAATACCAAACCAGTTTTAATACTAATGACAACTTATGTCTCCTATAGAAACATCATACATTACATACCATACGTCATACTTATGAACAAATAAAAAAAATTCTCGCTATTTTCATACTAGCCATCATTTCCTTTCTACAATTTCCCTCCCTCTCTCTCTATGTTTTTCTCTGATCCTCGTAATATTATTTAAGGTAAACTTCAAAATTTCTGTACATCTGCATAATATTAACCATTCACTGCTAGTACGAGAACAACTCAGTGCTTTCTGACCGAAAAAGGTTGTTGCGTCTGCGCGTGCGCACTATTTCGTGTGTTGACATTTGCTGCACATGCTGCAGCCAATGTATGTACATTTTCCTCATATTCTATTTGTTGCTGCCAATGCTTAATAGTTTGGTTTGCATCGAAATGGCCAAAATCCATGAATCTCGAAATACACAAAAAAATTATTTGAGTTATGGTAAATTAAGTTAAAAGTCTCCAATGAATTTGCCGTATTACATGCTAGAGCATAAGAATTGCAATAGAAAAGTTTAGAGGCAATTAGAGTGTACATTGGCATCAACATGAAATATAATATATATATAAATTTGTTAGGGGGCAGAATTCTGCGCAACATTTAACTATCGAAGAATTCAATTTAAACTCTAATGTGTAACACACGATTTGGGATACGAAGAATTACGACGTAGTAAATAGCATGTGAGTATTTTAATTTGCAAATCCCCAGATTCGTGAATTTAATGGAGTATCTTTGGGAAACGAAAATACAAGCTTTTTTAAATTAGAAAAATGGCATTCGGCTGCTGATTTATAGATTTTTTTTGTGATAATATGAATCGCAGATGCGTTGGATAGGGACCTTACCAATTGCCAATGATTGACATTGAGACGAAGAATTGGGGTGTCAATACGTTGGGGTGTCAATTCTTTATTAAAAATTGTTAAAGATATGGTGAATAAAAGGCAATATTCTTCTTCTTACTTGGAAGCAACAACAGATGCTCATCCAACTTGCCACAGGTAGAAAAAAATTCAAAGCGCATCGCGCAAAAAATCATCGATCATAATCGAAATCTCAGATGACTATAATTCGTCTTCGGTTCTAAGTTGAACATACGGAATTTGGTTTCCCGAAATTCAAACAAACATGTATATTAGACCGTATCGCAAAAAAAAAGTTCTCCGTACACCAGCGAATATGAGACATTGTTCCAAGGACATTTCAAAAAAAAATTTTTTTATTTTTTTTGCCGAACGTAGGGGTCGCCTTTTTAGTTTTTTCGTTATATCTTCCATATTAATAGTCCGATCTTAAAGCTTGATACAGCGAATTTTTTGTATCAGCGATTCCAATATTTTTGTTCTTAGGTCCATCGACCTCAAGTGTACCGTTCTAGTACTTACCCCCCAAATCTAATTTCCTACCACCCTAATGTGACACCCTAATGATATAAATTTATAGCTCGCAAAAAACCATAAAACTTTTGCGAAGAAAGTATCTCGATAAATACAGCACATCTATCTAAAAAATGCTTTTATAAATTCATTGTTGCCGATCGTAGGGGTCACCTTTTTAAATTTGTCATAGCTTCAGTATTTACATTCAGATATTAAAGTATGATATATCGATGTGTTTGTCTGTGGCAGACCAATTTTTTTAATTCAAAAGTCTTTGACCTGAAGTAACGTTTACATCATACCTCAAATTACACAACAAGGAATTAGCAACAAAAAGCAAAGTAAAATAATAGAAATTTTAGTCGATCATACCTCGACGTGATTTAAGTTGGCTATATTTTTGACGGCTCTCGGGCTTAGATAAAATGTGGCCCATGCGTTGCTTGTCGGTGACCGCCATGGCAGATTCATGTACTACATGAACAAAACCCTCGGCAAAGTATGAGTCACTTTTGAAGTTTATAAACTTAACAACTTGTGGACCGAATATTTGACGAATGCATCCAGTTGCATCCATATAGCCATATAACGCATTATCGCATCCGTTATCATCGATAACAAAACATTTTAAGGGTGGACAAATTTTGTTAGTAGTAAAGGTAATTTGAGATCAAAGACTTTTGAATTAAAAAAAATTGGTCTGCCACAGACAAACACATCGTTATATCGTACTTTAATATCTGAATGTAAATACTGAAGCTGTGCCAAATTTAAAAAGGTGACCCCTACGATCGGCAACAATGAATTTTTAAAAGCATTTTTTAGATAGTTGTGCTGTATTTATCGAGATACTTTCTTCGCAAAAGTTTTATGGTTTTTTGCGAGCTATAAATTTCTATCATTAGGGTGTCACATTAGGGTGGTAGGAAATTAGATTTGGGTGGTAAGTTCTAGAACGGTACACTTGAGGTCGATGGACCTAAGAACAAAAATATTGGAATCGCTGATACAAAAAATTCGCTGTATCAAGCTTTAAGATCGGACTATTAATATGGAAGATATAACGAAAAAACTAAAAAGGCGACCCCTACGTTCGGCAAAAAAAATTAAAAATTTTTTTTTTGAAATGTCCTTGGAACTATGTTTCATATTCGCTGGTGTACGGAGAACTTTTTTTTGTGTGCCTGTAAGCTGATACGGTCTAATGTATATGTTGGGGCAACAAAAATAGTTTAACTACATTTCGATTAGCTCTAACAAAGTTGTACTTGGCACAAAAGAGCGCCAGTTTGTGCCAAACTCAAAAATCAATTCGTTGTAATCAAAAAGAAATTGATACAAATGTTTTATTTTTTTTTTGTCTGCCCATAATAAATTGTAGTCACTCTAGTCATCAAAATGTTAGTAAAAAAGTTGTAATGTTACTGTTGAAAAAAGATATTCTCTAATAATTGGGATGGGGATTTTTTAATTTGAGTATTTTTTTTTATATTGGGCATAACCAGAATCTCTCATTGGAGGTCCTCAAACAGCTCACAACGCCCGAAAGATCACGTATTCCAGGTGTACATTACGCTGATTTGTGTACACGCCTCGGCGGAAAACAAAGATGAGGACATTAATGATGCATTCTATGAGCGTCTGGAGGAAATATATGATCGCTGCCCTACACATGACATTAAAATTATTCTCGGAGATTTTAATGTTAAAATAGGAAGGGAAGATGTTTTTGCTTCAGCTGTCGGGAAATTCGGTCTACACAACAACACCTCTGATAACGGATTCAGACTGGTTTGCTTTGTGTCGACAAGAAACATGGTAGTGAGTGGAACCAAGATAACCACATAAAGATATCCACAAGGCAACCTGGATATCTCCTCATCAAAATACAAGAGACCAGATTGATCACGTGATAATTAATGGAAGGCATGTCTCAAGCGGCCGTGGCATAGTGGTTAGAACACGCGACTACCATGTGGGAGATCGCAGGTTCAAACTTGGCTCCAGTCATATTAAAAAAAAAAAAAAAATTCTTTCATTGTCGGCTCCCCTCGAATGTTGACAGCAACTTCGCAGTATTAAGTGTCGAGTCTAGTAAGAGCTTCTCAAACAGTGTCGTTCGCATTCGTCGATAAACAAGTAGGTGCCGTTAGTTGTGAATCTAAAAATAGAAAGCGTGTTTTTTCAAAACATCGCGAGAAGCTATCCCATATCTCATTCATGGGGTGCAAAGGGAAATTAAGTTTTTTTTTATGTCTCAAGCGTAATGGTCACGATTTGGGTCAAGAAATGCATGTCCGATGATAGAAATCTGAGTGTTCTATGTTCTGTGCTTAAAAAAGGCGATCCAAGTATGTGTACTAACTATTTCGGAGTCAGCCTTTGACCTATCGCATACAAGGTCCAGTCTAGTGTGTTATGTGAAAGACTAAAGCCCATTTTAGCGAACTTGAGTGGACATTATCAGCAACGCTTTAGACCTGGTAAATCCACGACCGACCACACTACGACAAATCCTGGAGAAGACCTAAGAAATTCAGATCGACACCTACCATCTGTTTATCGACTACAAAGTTGCATTCGACAGTCCGATATAGAAGTAACTATTAGATACTATGGCAGAGTTTGGTATCCCCGCGAAGCTGATATGACTTTGCAGGATGACACTGACTAACACGGTCTTTAGTGAAAATAGGCACAAATCTTACAGCCAATTTCTACCAAGCGAGACTTCAGACAAGGCGATAGTCTGTCATACGATCTCTTTAACATCATAATGTAGATGATAATGGTGCGACTGCGGCCTTTTCCAGCACTCAGAAGCAGTCGGCACAAGTGAATCTGGTGATTAATGAGGACAAAACTAAGTTATTTGTTTCAACGAACAAAGAGTTGACTTGTTTGGGACGCTACGTGAGCGTTGGCAACTGTAACTTTAAAGTGGTAGATGATTTTGTCCACATCGGCTCCACCATAAACAAAAATAATACTGACAGCCTGGAAATTAAGAAACGAGTATTGATGGCAAACCGCTACTATTTAGCGCTGAGCAAAGATCCAACTCTATCAGACTCTGATTCTATCTATCTTGCTCTACAGCGCAGAATCCTGGGTAATGACGCAGGCGGATCAATCTATTCTGGTAGTTTTCGAGAGAAAAATACTTCGCAAAATATTTGGACCCATCATCGTTAATGGCGAGTACCGTCGTCGAATGAATCATAAGCTGTACAACGACATCGATGTAGTCAAACGCTTTCAAATAGACCGAATGCGCTGGCTTGGTGTGACGAACTATATACGGAGTTCAAAAGACCGAACCGTTTGGAATACTTTTATACGTGCGGCTACTAATAGATAAGTTTCTGGTGTTGCTGCTATTAAAAAAGAAGAAGAATCTCTAATAAAAGAGTTTCCTTTTCTTTAGACAATATGCGATAGAATATTCCGCGAACGCAACGTTCGCAGAAGCAAAGATGCATAAGCCCCAAGGGGTAACATATATCGGTAACATACTGGTAACGAAGCTCTTTTTTCACTTAATTCTGCCAAGAGGTGGTAGCTGTCACACTTGCAACGTATAAGGAATGCAGGATTTATACTGCAGTGGTGAGGCCGATAATTCGATATAGGGCTATCGTGTGTTGGCATAAAGCCACCTTCGGCACATTGCTGTCTAGAGTTTTCAGATTAGACATGCCTTGCATTACAGGCGTTATACGCATATTAATGAATTCAGTGTTTAAAAAATTCTTGAACCATATGTGATCCTTAATTATTATGACGCTGCTGCAACCAGGAGCGAAAATTAACAATGATTAAATCAATCAGTCAATTTCTTAAGAGCACTGCGTTATTGTCGAAAATATGTCCTCCCATTTTGTTAAAAGCACTATCGTAGATAAAAATGATTGAAACTCTGTATATGATACTATATGATGCTAGACCGCTTTCGAGCTTTCTTTTTATACCTTAGGGATGAAGGTATATATCATTTGATACGAGCCAAAAGTGTAACACATAGAAGGAGTGACTTTAGACCCTAGGTTTCTTTGAACCAAATTCGATTCATGACTTTTTAAGTCGTTTGAGCCATGTCCGTCTGTCTGTCTGTCTGTCCGGTGGCTGTCCGGCTGGTTCGCACGATAACTTTCGAAAGACCCAACCAAATGTTTTGAAATTTTGCACGAGTTATTATTTTCTCAAAACTACTTACGGTATTGCAAATGGGCTACATGGCCCCGACCCTTCTGGTACCTCCCATACAAATACAACATTCCGCCCACTTTAGAAATCGAGTAATAATATCAATACACCCTACGGAATCGTCCCCAAATTCTGTATTTAGTAAAGCTATAACAGTATAAAGTTTTGGAAAAAATTTTGAAAGCCTAGCCACGCCCCTTCTGGTACCTCCCATACAAATCTACCTTTCCGCCCACTATAGAGATGGAGAAATAATATCAATAAATTAAACGTGCTCGTACCCAAATTCTATTTTTTGTAAAGCTATAACAGGATAAAGTTTTGGAGAAAAAAATTGGAAGTCTATTCACGCCCCTTTTGGTACCTCCCATACAAATCTACCTTTCCGCCCACTATAGAGATGGAGAAATAGTATCAATGAATTAAACGTGATCGTACCCAAATTCTATTTTTAGTAAAGCTATAACAGGATAAAGTTTTGGAGAAAAAATTTGGAAGTCTAGACATGCCTCTTCTGGTACCTCCCATACAAATGTACCACTCCGCCCACTTTAGAAATAGGGTAATAATATCAATACACTCGACACGATCGTGCCCAAAATCTGTATTTTGTTATGTTATAACAGGGCAAAGTTTTGGAGAAAAAATTGGAAGTCTAGCGACGCCCCTTATGGTACCTCCCATACAAATGTACCTATCCGCCCACTTTAGGGATGTACTAATAATATCAGTACACCCAAGGCAATCGTGCCCAAATTTTGTAATTAGTAAAGCTATAACAGGATAAAGTAATGGAGAACAAATCTGGAAGCCTAACCACACCCCTTCTCTACTTCCCATACAAATGAACCGCCCACTTTAGAAATCGAGTAATAATATCAATATAATAGAAAATTATTAGGTAAGGGTAAGGGTAAATGTAAGTTGGGTTGCCCGACTGAAACTTTCTAACTGGTTATACCATCACCTGTAGGGATGAAGGTATATATCATTTGATACGACCCAAAAGTGTAACACATAGAAGGAGTCACTTTAGACCCTAGGTTTCTTTGAACCAAATTCGATTCATGACTTTTTAAGTCGTTTGAGCCATGTCCGTCTGTCTGTCTGTCTGTCTGTCGAGTGGCTGTCCGGCTGGTTCGCACGATAACTTTCGAAAGACGCAACCAAATGTTTCGAAATTTTGCACGAGTTATTATTTTCTCAAAACTACTTACGGTATTGCAAATGGGCTACATGGCCCCGCCCCTTCTGGTACCTCCCATACAAACCTACCTTTCCGCCCACTTTAGAAATCGAGTAATAATATCAATACACCCTACGGGATCGTCCCCAAATTCTGTATTTAGTAAAGCTATAACAAGATAAAGTTTTGAAAAAATTTTGAAAGCCTAGCCACGCCCCTTCTGGTACCTCCCATACAAATCTACCTTTCCGCCCACTATAGAGATGGAGAAATAAAATCAATAAATTAAACGTGATCGTACCCAAATTCTATTTTGAGTAAAGCTATAACAAGATAAAGCTTTAGAGAAAAAAATTCGAAGTCTATTCACGCCCCATCTGGTACCTCCCATACACATCTGGCACCGCCCACTTTAGAAATCGATTAATATTATTAAAAGACCTAACGCGATCGTGCCCAAATTCTGTATTTGGTAAAGTTTAAGCAGGATAAAGTTTTGGAGAAAAAATCTGGAAGTCTAGACACGCCCCTTCTGGTACCTCCCATACAAATGTACCACTCCGCCCACTTTAGAAATAGAGTAATAATATCAATACACTCGACACGATCGTGCCCAAATTCTGTATTTTGTTATATTATAACAGGACAAAGTTTTGGAGAAAAAATTGGAAGTCTAGCGACGCCCCTTATAGTACCTCCCATACAAATGTACCTTTCCGCCCACTTTAGGGATGTAGTAATAATATCAGTACACCCAACGCAATCGTGCTTAAATTCTGTATTTAGTAAAGCTATAACAGGATAAAGTTATGGAGAATAAATCTGGAGCCTAAACACACCCCTTCACGTACCTCCCATATAAATGTACCACTCCTCCGCCCAATTTCGAAATCGAGTAATAATATCAATAAAATATAAAATTATTTGTTTTACTGAGGGTAAGGGTAAATGTAAGTCGGGTTGCCCGACTGAAACTTTCTAACTGGTTTTAATTACAAATCGATTATTTTCAATAACTCAAGACTTAAACAATATATTATATTGGGTGATGGTATTTATCAGTCAGTTTAACTGACTGAAATTTCTGTACTGGTTCTAATCCACTTTACATTTTAGGGATCGTTTGAAGTTCTTGGTCGGGCGGATGGAGGTTAATTGAAGTAATTAAACCGATGAAGTTTCATTACTTTAAAGATTAGAAATTTGTCATGAGGTTGTTTTCAATGTTCGATTCAAGAGCTATTCTATTATATTATTGCTAAAGGAATTTATTTACAAGAATTGTGAAAAATGTATTTTGTGACAGCTGGCACGGCAAATAGCTATTTCGAAAGTTTGTCAAACTATCTCATCAGCACCCTTTTGCTGTGTCTTCTCCACTATAATCACAAACCTTAAGTGTTATAAGCTCCACGAAAGAATCGAGAAGCCAAACTACACCGGTGCGAAAATAGCATCAACGAAGAACACACGTCAGCAATTTTTCGTTTCACTATAGTTAAAGGATCGTCGATTCTATAGCACTCATGTACGCATAACCATTTTGTAAGCAGGGACATATCAGGAAACTAAAGATCGGATGAACTTGCAGCATTACATTACATGTTTAGCCGGATTGGAATTAAGTTGATATGCCTCTAGCAACTTGTACGAACATTCTTAGATAGCGCTTCTATATAATTACGTTGCGGAATTGGTTAAACAGTATAAATTGTACATATGCGACACAAATCTGATGAATGGAGGAAAAGGAAAGATCTAAGAACCTTTTGGAACTGTCCAAACCTAAGGTGTCAAAACATAACGCCGCTGCGCCGACGAAATCAGTCATTTGTTTTTCAGGTACTTTTCAGGAGAGCAAAAAAATGGTTTATTTTAATCTTGAGCAAAATTTATAAAAAACAAGAACTGATGATGTTAGAGCTTTTTTTTTTTTTGAATACAGTATGTAGCAATTAAAATGTATACACAAAACTGTATTTTAAACCAGTTGATGGGTCATTTTTTATATAGTCTACGCATAACAATCAAGATATCGCGAAATCGATTTAAGGTTCGATGGACGACAAAACAAGCTTAAAAATGCTATAAAAAATTACATAACCATTACTGGTATGGTAGGCGCAGCGACGACATTTTGATATGTCATGATGAAGAAGAATTTACCGAACATCTCGTCTTTAAATTTGCGGTACTATGTAGCTGATAAGGGTCTAGCACTGTGAGTGAGTCGATTGTCGACTGTCACAAATACCTAACCTGTCTAATTATCTCAACAGCTGGTATTCGTTTTTACAACGCAGTTTTACATAAAAGAGAGAAATAGATAACTAAACACAATGATGACAAACGGATTCAGTATTCTTATTCAGCGTATCGAAATCTGCTCACAATCAAAGTTCTACTTATAAGTTCTACTTATAACATGATGAGGAAGAAATTAACGAATATCTCGTCTCCAGATTTGTGGAACTATGTAGCTGGACAAAGGGTCTAGCGCTGTCTGTGAGTCGATTATCGATTGCCCAAAAATTACCTAACCGGTCTAATGAACTCAACAGCTGACATTCGTTACTAGTTCTAGTTCTACCTAAAGGAGGGAAATAGATAACTAAGAACAATGATGACAAACGAACCCAGTATTCTTATTCTGTTCAGAATCGAAATTCTATTTAACTATTTTAATATATAGAGCTATTTAGCAAAAATGTGGAAAGTCGTTTTCAAGCACTACTTGCGCTAACGTGTTCGTGCTTCACAGTATCACAATTTCTTCTAACCAGCCCATCTTTGGACTATGAGTATCAAAAACTACCTTTCATCTTTCTTGTTTACACTTTGAATTTGCTTTTTATTTGTTTCTTTTTTTTAGTCCAATCAAATGTTATGTTACAACAATTTTATTTATATATTCACAGATATGTTTCATGTTTTCGTTTTTTTGTTTTGTATTTTTTTATTTTTTTTTTGTATTATTATTATATTCTTGTAATTATTGATGAAAATGAATGAGTTGAATTTTGTGATTCTTCTTTGTTTTAAATATTAAATACGAAATTGTCTCTTTGATGTTATTTAGTATTTCTTAACATTATCAAGTGCGTCATTTAGAGTTATCCTAACTTTTGCCTGACAGTGTTCGTTAACACAATAAGTCTGATGTTTAACTAAATTGTTTCTTATTTTTTTGCTGTTATCACTAGAACCTCAAATTAATAATGCACAAATTTACAATATCTTGACGTAACTGGTTCTGGCTATGAGGTTTTTTGTTCTGATTTTGTTGCTTTCTTTTATGAAATTAGCTTATCTAGATTTATTCCTTCTTAGCGGCTGGCTTGTCCTTAGCTACTTCAGGGTATTCCAATTTTACACCAGGTTCACAGGTGAAGGTGGGGCAGCAATAGGGGAAGGGGGCGGTTTTGTTGGTCTTCTCAGTGTCCAATTTGCATTTATCGTTGGCCAATGGCAAGGGACCGCAATCTTCAACCAATTCCAATAATCTGTATGGTGAGAATGATATATTTATATATATATGTTAATTTTAGGAAAATTAGGCTGCAATTTGTTAAATACTTACTTGGAAGGTTCTTCTTCACCTTGGACACAAGTTGAACGACCGCAGAATGGGGTCAATTCCCATGTTTTGCCTACTTCAACTGTAGCACAGCGGGTTGAAGCAAAACACATGCCAGGGAAATCTGTAAAATAACAAAAATAATAGCAAAATATTATAACAATAGAACTTGTTAATAAAGCAAACAATTTAGAAGCTTTTTTTGGAAAAGATGTAAGATTAATATTGGGCGTATGTGGTGGTGTTGCTTTCATCCCACACAAGCAGAGACTGACTGCTTTGAAACAAAAAAAAAAAAACTTTCGACTACGTGTGAATTGCCGGTCGTATCTGTGTGGGAAAACGATTATTGCCGGTCTCGCGTGGTTATGGATTGCCTATCACTGTTCTAAACCCAAATATCTAACACAACTAGGAAAATTAAATTGTGAAGTTTTTTCGAGTATGATATCTAATCGTAAAAATCCAAATTTATAAAAAAAAAAAACAAAAATTGAAAGAAAACGTTTAAACAAAAACTAGTATATAAAGCATGCGGTTTATTTCTTTAACGGTAGAATTGTTTTTGGCCAATTTTCAACTGCAATCACCCATGGGAATACTTCGTAATCAAAACAATAATCAAGCAAGCTTGATCTATCTAGGAATAGGAGTCCACAATTTGGGGAGCAAGCTACCGTAATTGTCGGCACTTTCTTTAATATTAAGCATGTTTTTTCATGTCTGTTATTGATTAAGACCATATAGGGAAGTGCACTAGTGAAACCCCTAACTATATCCCCGCAGAACACAAAGTAAATGCATAAGTCGATAATTTTGTACCAGAAGAGGGCATTTTAGACACGCCAATATATTCAACGACAAGGCAATGTATCTAGGGATACTGGACCACAATTCAGGGTTTGGGTGGGCAGATATCATATCATATTATATTCGCTTGAATACACGCCGATGTTATTTTGTAAAATTTATATAACTAACAGTATTACATGTAGTGCCATTATTACACACAATAGTAATTCCACAAATTGTATGCTCATAATGTATAATTGTCAAGTCGTGGCTTTCGGAAAAACCGGATTCCGGATTTTCCACAATTGAGTCATATGCGACTGAAGCGAATAACAGATTTATTGATACACTTTCGCTTTTTAACTGCACACACACACAGCCAAACAAATATATGCGCATATTGTGACCCTGGCGTTAACTTTCCGGTTGAATTCTGATCACATTTAGTGAAAGCAAATAATTTATATGTACATACATCGCAGTGTATTTAACTATGCGAATTAATTTTTAGCAGTTGAAAGGAAAAGCTAAGAGACAATATGTAATAATATGGTGATAAAATATTAATAACTTCAAACAATAATCTGATCTGTGTGGGTTATCTCTTTCATATTCAGCTACAGATTTCCTCTATCTTAAGCGATGTGGTGGATAATGTATTTTAAGGTTGGCAAGATCATTTGTAATTAAGTATATTTTAAAATAATTCAGAATATAATAGCTGTAAAACTTAATGTCCCTTTGCACCCCATGAATGAGGTATAGCTGTAAAGTTGGTGAAAATATATTGATCCGATGAAAAGGTGTAAGAGCTTAAAGCCAAAAAAGCCCTTCTTAGAAAAAAATTTCTATAGAAGCGTAATTTCATATTTAAAAAGCAAATTTTCATATAAACTTGATGCCCAGTTGTAATACAATTTAGCGTCTCAGCCAGTAGCCCCACCCAGGAGATAGCCGAAAGGCTCCAAATTATCTGTAAAACACTTCTATAACAGGTCGATTGAAAAATCCCCGGCCTGACACATAGATAGCGGTACTAGAATTAAATCCATATGATTTTTAGTTAGCCCAAACCTTTAAAAGACGCGTGTATCAATTTGACAGCTGTCGGATCATTAGTTTGTGAATAATAGCAATTTGAGTGAAGCAACTTTTGTTATTGTGAAAAAAATGGATACAGGGAAAAATACAGTTGAAGCAAAAACTTGGTTTAAATGACGAGTTTCCGTACACTGCCCCAGGAAAATCAACCATCAAGGATTGGTATGCTAAGTTAAGACGTGGTGAAATGAGCACCGCAAACGGTGAACGCAGTGGACGCCCAAAAGAAGTTGTTACCGACGAAAATATTAAAAAAAAACACAAAATGATTTTGAATGGCCGTAAATTGAAATTAAATGAACTAGCAGGCACTCTAAAGATATCAACTGAACATGTACATCATATCGTTCACAAATATTTGGGTATGAGAAAGCCCTATGCAAAGTGGGTGCCGCGTGAGCTTACTTTTGACCAAAAAAAAAACGACCAGTCGATGATTCGGAGCATTGTTTGTAGATGATCAAGCGTAAAAAGCCCGAGTTTTTGAGACGATATTTGAGAAATGATGTTTCTCTCCGAAGTATAATCGACAGTCATCCGAGTGAACTGTACACGATGAACCCACTCCAAAGCGTTTAAAAACTCAACAGTCGGCTGGCAAGGTTATGGCGTCTGTATTTTGGGATGCGCATGGAATAATTTTCATTGACTACATTGAAAAAAGGAAGAAGCGACTATTACATAGCGTTATTGGACCGTTTAAAGGACGAAATCGCCAAAAAAAGACCGCATTTGAAGAAAACGAATGTGCTGATTCAACAAAACACTGCACCTTGTCACAAGTCAGTGAAAACGATGGCAAAAATCCATGAATTTATTTCGAATTGCTTACGCATCCACCGTATTCTCCAGATCTAGACCCAAACTACTATTTCCTGTTCTCAGATCTCAAAAGAATGCGCGCTGGAAAGAAATTTTCGTCGTATGAAGGGGTGATCGCCGAAACTGAGGCCTATTTTGAAGCAAAGGACAAATCGTACTATAAAAATTGTATCGAAAAGTTGGAGGGTCGCCATAATCAGTGCATCACCCTAGAAGGGAATTATGTTGAATAAAAAAAAAACAAATTTTGTCAAAAAAAACTGTGTTTTACTATGGTAGGCTCGGGACTTCTCAATTTCCCTGTTATTATGCATAACAGAACAAAAAACGATTTATCGCCATTGTGGGACGGGCATATATGGCATATATGCCTGCAGCATAGGTCATAGACCGATCGACCTATATCTCCACATTTCTGACTTAGCATAAAAGGCAACTTTTGCGAACTCTCCAGTTTTTGATTTAAGTAAAATCGTTTTCTTTTTTGGATCCCCTATGTTGGATCCAGAGTACGCTGTTGATGTTGATCGATCAATAGAGTGTTACAATAGCTTTCACAGTTTAGTCAGAGACTATTAAAGGCAAAAGAAAAATTACAACAAATAAATCGTTGGAAATAATAGAAATTATGATCTTGAATCGAATTTAAAAAAGTCATTTTTTTCCAGCAACTAAAAACCAGTGCAACAAAGCACAGGAGGTTCCCTGTACATGGTAAAGAAGGTGTTGCCAATAACAACTTTTTATTTAATTGTGTGCTTGGGACCATATGCATATGTAAAAGCAGGCGTGAATTGTATCATGCTGACTTGTGTTCTTCGTTGATAACATTTTTACACCAATAGGTAATGAGCTTCTCAAATGTTTAAAGCAAAATTTTACCTTTAGGTTTGGGGTAATGGTGGATAAGGAACAACTTAGGGTGCGGATTACAAAATAAAAACTTGTTTCAAAATGGCATTATACACCTTATAACTCATAAAAACTAAACTCTAGTAACAGTAATAGAAATCATGACCTCAAATTGAACTATAATAACAAAACAAATACATATTGTAATGAAAATATTAAAATATTTTTCATTTGTTCTTTAAATAGTGAAATCCTTATCGTTATATTAAAAGTTATTAATATTGAAAATGTTGTTTTCAAATATTATTCGGTTATGTAACCTCATAGATGAAGATTAAGGGGCATCTATGTGTTTAAAATAAACAGTGCTTGAAAATTACAAAAAAAATAGTTCAATTTTGTAAAATGAGAAAAAAAATTTAAGACTGCACTATATTGAAACATTTTTAAAATATAATTTTTTTTTTATTTTACAAAATTGAAATATTTTTTGTTATTTTTAAAAAAAAATTAATTAAATTTCAAAAAAATATCGAAACTATGAACGTTATTTTAACTGCATTCACGCAGCACAGCAAAAAACGCATTTCAATGTGATGGCAGTAACACTTGGTTTTCTTCTCGAATATTCGCAAGTCTCGATTCGTGTCGTTTGGTACAGCTACACTCTATTATGGCGTCTTTGCCATTTTCAGCTCATTTGTTGCATATTACATAATTCCTATGCTGTTTGCCAACACATTTGCAATAGTCCCCCAACCCCCCCCCCCCCCCCTCCCCCACCGCACGCATAGTTAAAGTGGGAAATAGTTGTGGCAAGAACCGGTCTCGCCTAAACATAGTTATTACGTTATACATTTCAATGCAGTTATTTGCACATATTTTCTTGATTTTTTTTCTGATGTAATTAGGTCATAAATTCTTTTGTCTTTAAAACTTTGTAACACATATTGAAAACCAATATTTCACTAAATGTCCTAAAATTTCACATCTGTTAACCAAATTAACCGGCCGGCCAGAAAAAATAATACCAGTTTTGTTTAAATATTTGCGATGGGTGGTTCCCATAAAGGTACGGTTTTCGCTTTTTGGTTTAACACACAATGCAAATTTCGAAGATTAATCATCTGTTTTTTTCATCACGTAGTTGGGTAGACTTCATAAGTCTTGTTGCATTATATGGGGAACTTGTTTGGTATATGTATTACATTTCACTTTTTTGCATCAAATGTTTGACACTTTTGTCTTTCCGTATTTTTCAGGAGTAGGCCGGCCGGTCATCTGTGTCGTCCATACGTATTATTAATATAACAAGGTACCCCTTCAGTGCCGGCGCCTGCTGATTTATTACTCATCCGTGTCGGGTTACCTACCTCTGAGTACATCGGCTGGTATGAGGCGTTTGTAGACTTTAAGGGATCCCTCGCTAGCAGCAGCGTCGCTTTCTTTGCTCTCTGTGGCGGCATAGACGCAGGCTACAACCAAGATGGTGGCGAGGGTGTTGATCAAGAATTTCATGTTTAAATGTGTGTTTTTTTTAAATTGGGTAGTTTAAAGTATTTAGATTGTTTTTTCCGTTTTTTGTTGCAAATTTATTTTTTTTTGATTTGAATTGCAGATACACGCTTTTAGCCTCTAGACGGAAATGTTTGATGTTTTTGTATTATCGTTTGTATGTTTGGATGTATTTGGAGTACAAATAAACGAACCCACGAACCGTTGCAAGCGAAAGTGAGCACTGAATTAAATTTCAAAATTGTTCAAACACTCGTATTTATATGTGCGGACCAAACGTCAACTTTCCAAAAAGACAAGTTGTGCTCTGGCTTGGTTGTTGGTGGTTTTTTCATATGGTTTTTGTTTTCAGTTTTTATTTTGATTTTTGTTGTTGTTGGGTTTGTTAAACAAATGGTTACGCCACTGTAAATGTTAAACAAGTCAACGCGCTATGGGGCGGTACATAACGACATGCGTACACCCTCTCACCCACAACACGGCAAGGGCGCTTGCGCGTCCCAGCCTTTGATACAATACAAAATAGACGAAGAATAACTTTTTATGTTACTCCTATCTGTATTTATTTTAAAAAAAAAACTATTACACTGGCCAACTCCAGTGTTGGTTCTAAAGATATGTATGCTGAAATACTCGATTAGAGTTTGCAGATTATAAAATCGTTGTGAAAAACTGATATTATAGTATTGTTTCACTCTCGAGTTATTGAAATTTACCGATTTTTGAAAGAAATTACTTAAGTTTTATTATTTGTGTGCTTGTGGAGCGTAAACGCTTTAAGATATGTGGCTTACTCATTGTATGTCCAGACGATTTAACCCTCTCATGCCCAATGTTGCCTATAGGCAATGAATGAATAATAAATTTAGCATTACACCCATATTAAAGTGTGATATTCCTATTTAGAAGTGTTCATAAATTTGTCCTAGAAAGTTTAACGTCGTAACAATGTCTGCAAATTGTTCAGCTATATTACAAATGGATTCGACAAAGGACAGAAGAAAAGTACCTGCAGCTAATTATACCATTACCCTAAGGGATGAGGGTATATATCATTTGATACGACCCAAAAGTGTAACACATAGAAGGAGTCACATTAGACATTAGGTTTCTTTGGACCAAATTCGATTCATGACTTCTGAAAGTCGTTTGGGCCATGTCCGTCTGTCTATCTGTCTGGCTGCCCGGCTGGCGCGCACGATAACTTTCGAAAGACGCAACCAAATGTTTTGAAATTTAGCACGAGTTAATATTTTCCCAAAACTACTTACGGTATTGTAAATGGGCTACATGGCCCCGCCCCTTCTGTTACGTCCCATACAAATACATAATTCCGCTCACTTTAGAAATCGAGTAAAAATATCAATACACCCAACGGGATCGTACCCAAATTCTGTACTTAGTAAAACTATAACAGGATAAAGTTTTGGAAAAAAAATTTAAAGTCTAGCCACGCCCCTTCTGGTACCTCTTATACAAATGTACCTTTCCGCCCACTTTAGAGATTTAGTAAAGCTCAAGCAATATAGTTTTTGATTACCATACGATTACCCATACATTCCCAGTAGGAAGTTCCGTCATACACGACTTTGTCGTCAACGCTGCCCTCAAGACAAAATGTGAAAAATGTATGTACTTGTCGTCAAAACACTCGGTTGGCGACAAGCCGATCGACAAAGTACTAATGTCGTGCATCAATAACAATCAACCAAATCTAAGGTAGAAAAATGTAGAATATTGATGAACTTGTCGTCAATACACTCGTTTGACGACAAGCTGACCGACAAAATACTAATGTTGTCGTGCATCAAACACATTCAACAAAATCAACCGAAAAAATAGGAACAAAAAAATGGTATCTGACGTAAAAAACATTTTAGTTTATTAAACGGACGAGCAAATATCACAATTTTATAATTTGAAAAGTCGAATAAATGTGAATGCCGTAAATAAGTTTATATACTTCACTCCTCTCTTGGTCAGTAGTTTTCCAAAAGTCTTAACAATTAGTCGTACTAATAAAAAGCTAAAAATCAACCAAAAATCCATCTTTTAAAATGGCACCAATGAATATACAAAGTCAAACGAATATGGTTTGAATGACAATTCAAGGCATACATAGGCACTAACGACAACTTGATCGACATTTTTACGCATTAGGTCGTGCATGATTGTTTAGGTGACATGTTGCTTAGAGAGGCAATTTGACGAACATTGTCACCCATCAGGCCTTGCATGATTGTGTGGGCGAAAGGTCGCTTGTATAGGCATCAACGAAAATTTGACCGACATTGTCGCTCATCAGGTCGTGTATGATAAAGCGGACACTTGTATGAAAATTTCGTCGACGATTTGTATGGACGGTCCTCTAAATGTCATCAACGATTTACTATGGTCATGCACCTATCCTTGAGGATGTCTTGCAGACACTTCCTACTGGGTTGGTTCGAGATTTAGTATTCAAATATTTAACTTTTTCAGAATACCGGTTTCCGGTTTAATTTAAAAATTTTGGTTTTTGAATACCTGATTTAGTAAAAAACCTGGATTACCGGTTTCGTTTGGAAATTGAAAAATAAACCCAAATATAAAATTTGATATGAATTAAATACGAAAACATATGAAGATCGATACCATATTTCTAAAGTATGATAAGTCAAATCAGCATGTATTCAATTATTAGAGCTTTTGAATTCAATTTGCTTCAACTTATATTCTATTTAAATCTCATGATCACCAGTTCATCAAACAAAAGTTATTATGAAAATCGAACTTCACATATAAGAGTAATCTAATTTACTCACAAACATTGATCGCATTTTCTGTAAAACTTACATTTAACACTTAGAATGGTTTAGAATTAAGGTATCATCAAAAATAAACTCTTTTTTACTGTTGGACTCTAAGTTAAGGAGATAAATACTCTTAATATTTTGCATAAAAATATCGACGGCTTCCTACATATTTCAATCTATTTCCAGATGATATCCCAACTGTATTTTGGTGATTTCCCAAATATTGTATGGTGATCATAAATTAAGCACTTTTTTGCGATCGGACACTTAGGTTAGGAGATAACTTTTACAAATTTTTAAAATTTAAAATTTTTCAAATGGAAATCGACGGCTTCCCACCCACTGCAAGGTGAGATCCCAACTATATCTTAGTGATTTCACACCTATTATATAGTTATCATAAATTTAGCTCTTTTTTGTGATTGGAAGCTAAGTTTAGAAGATATTTACAATTGAAAGTTATAAATAGGAATACGGAAGGACGAAAACGGACAAATTTTTTTATTCTTTATGGATATTTCAATAAAAGCATCCTTTGTGATTTGCCCAAAGAATATCATATAAGCTTAACCAACTTTATATGCCGACTTTCCCAATGCTAACCTAGAAATGTTCTGTTGAAATATACCTCATACCAAAAAACCGGTTAAGCCGGGTATTCGAAATTACCCAGTAGGAAGTTTCTGCAAGATATCCTCAAGGATAGCTGCATGACCATAGTAAATCGTTGATGATACGTAGGGGACCGTCCTTACAAATCGTCGACGAAATTTTCATACAAGTGACCGCTTTGTCATGCACGACCTGATGAGCGACAGTGTCGTTGCCCACACAATCATGAACGATACAATGTCTGTCAGATTGTCGTTATCAGTGCTTTATAATTTAAAATCAAAATATGAAGTAGTTTTATTGAAAAAGTCCGATACATGTTGATTTCAATAAACTGAACATTTTTTGCTCCCTCTTTCCTCTCTTCAATATCATGTCGTTATTGTCTCGTAACTTTGATTTTTTTTTGTTTGATGCACGACAACAGTATTATTTTGTCGGTCAGCTTGTCGTCTACAGAGTGTTTTGGCGACAACTACATACATTTTTCACATTTTGTCTTAAGGGCAGAGTTGACGACAAAGTCGTGTATGACGGTACTTTCTACTGGGAAGCATTTTTGAAGAAACTAGCATACGGTTTCGGAGAAAAAAAAACGGTTAGACGGTTAGTTCCAGGATATTGGGAAATAAATGGTAACCAAAGTGCCGACGCACTGGCTAAAGCCGCCACCATTGTGACTTTGACAAAATTTCCCTGTAACTTTGGTGTTTCTCTTAGGGGAAACTCAACCTTCTTGCTAATAAAAGATGGAATAAAGATTTGAACGCTGATGGAGAAGTAATTTAATTATTTTATTAGAGGTATATCCAAACATGTGGCGAATGTAACTGGCACCCTTACCCAGATCACGTAAACAAAACTAATCACGGAAATACATCACGCCCCCACAATCTTTACCTGTACGCACTTATTAGCCAGTAACGTGTGTGAATATGAACCGACAAAGTTTATCAGCGGATTTGAAAGGAAGAAACTGCGACCATTGTTGCAACCCAAACAGTTGCTCAGAACATATCTATCCTCTATCGCAAGCCCTTAAAGTGTTCCAAAGGGGGTAAAGTGTTTGACCGACCTCCACTAGTATTTCCCACCTAATATTTTCCCCAAACCTACATAAACCCTATCTTCACACCCTAAGGGGGCTCCCACCCAAAGCTCACTTCAAATAACCCAAACAAAAAATTCGCCACAAAATAATATCTCCTTTCAAAGTTTTTTTGTGAAGGATACTTAATATTCATTTTTATCAAACGTAAAGGGAAATGTCTTCTCTATAATTTGAAATTAATCATTTTTTTTATGTAATGGATATTAACCGATTTTTAATTAAAATTCCTATGCCTGCTTGTGAAGCGTAAACGGTTGTAGATATGACTTTCGGTCAGTTATTTATATGGGAGGTACCAGAAGGTGTGTTTTGTCTGAGGTTTTGCCTCACATTACAAAATAACATAACTGACCAAAATTAATTATCTCCCAAGTGCCTGTTTAGAAGTTATAGGGGAAATCTTAATTTTTCAAAAATAGGTAATTTTGTATGTGAGGTACCAGCAGGGGTCAACAAATATTGTCCATATTCATTCCTGAGTCAAATAATTAAAAGTGTACATCTTACGCAAAATTTGACTGAATTCAGTGGACTTACAAAAAAGATACACTTGTATGTAAAACTATGAGGGTGAATTCGCATATTTGTATGGGAGGTACCAGAATGGATGTGGCAAAGGTTTCGGTTTTCTTAGGGTTTATCTGCTATTACAAGACTATTAAACTGAACAAAATTTAATATCCTCCAGTTGTCCGTTTGGAAGTTATGAAAGAAATATTAATTTTCCTAAAATAGTTAATTTTGTATGGGAGGTACCAGAAGGGTGGGGCTATTCTGCCCATTTACAATCCCATTACTTCATTCTGTTGTCCGTTTGGAAGTTATGAAGAAATATTAAATTTCCTAAAATAGTTAATTTTGTATGGGAGGCACCAGAAGGGTGGAAAATATTAATACTGGTAAATTCTCATTACACGAGTTATCCTGCACACCAGCCAGAAAGCCGGCAAGACAGGCGGACAAAGCTCAATCGTCTTAAAATGTCCTGAAACGAATTTGGTCTTAAGATACTTGGGGTCTTACTCGTCTCCTTTAATGCGTTACACGTTTTCTCGTATCAATGATATATACCCTTGTCCCTAAGGGTGGTGGTATAAATATCTGTTCCTCCTCGTTGCGGCACAGCCGTTGCAGTGGTCCTCTTTTATATTTCACGCCTCTTTCGGCAGTGTCATTGACAACATGTAACTTAGGCAATATTTCTTGGGCTCTACCCAGTTTTCTGGATCGGTAGCAGTGCAATCTATTGACAATCCGAAATTTTATTGTCTTTGGTGTGACTTAGCAGATCAAATCTTTGTTCTTGAGGTCTTGATCCACTTGTTTCGATTTAAAGGTAATTCTTTTTACACCTTCGAAGCCAACAAAATGTATTGGACGAGCTCGATTTTGGTTGCCACTACCGCAGTTACACATTCTCCGAATTTCCGCTTAGTGTTAATCAAACCTAGATATTATCGGATACAAATATTCACCTGATGTTTCATCTCTGTTTAGCGGCAGAAATTGATTTCTTAAAAAAAAAAATAGAAAAATTGTTTGGGGACCACCTTAAGGATTGAAGATAGAGCGTAGAAATGTGTTGAGAAACTGTTGGGGTTGCAAGAATATTGGGGGTGGGTCATAGGTTTGACTCCTCTAGGAGCGGTGGGAGTAAAATTTATAAAAAAAAAAAATAATTTTTGTATGGGAGCCCCCTTAGTGGGTAAAGATATGGGGGTAGGTATGTTTGGGGAAAGTGTTAGGAGGGAAAAACCCGGGGGGTCGGTCATACAGTTTTACCCCTCTAGGGGCGACTCCAAGGTAGTTGCCGGGCTTGATGTGGATTTTTTCCGCTTCTCCCCCACTCTTGAGGAATTAAAATACCGTATTCGAGAGGAAATGCGGTACATTTCACGAAACACATTACAAGAATTCGTTAAAATTTTCGGCTCAGCTTTATGCGATGTCAAAATAATAATTAATATCATGCGTGTACTTTCATATAATCACATTTCTCTATTTTTGTTTGCAGTTATTTAATCTAACGTTATGTTTGTGCTACGAACGCTGACAGTTGTAGGGTATCGTGAGAGTAACTGAATCACAATGTATAAACGAAAGAGAGACTTGAATTTCATTAAACCATTTTTTATGTTTTTTTTTTTTAACAAACAAACAATCACGACAAATATTAGTTAATCAATTATATCTAATGATCTGACACAAGTTAATCTCTTTTTTTGGTACAGATAATTGTTGTCTATCTTAAATCAGCACTCGTACAAACATGGAAATTTGGGGTGCATGTGAGATATGTGACGTTATTATCTATTGGAATGACACAAATATTTGAAATTTGTATAAATGTAATATTATCTTCTCAGGCTGCAGGAGGACTTATTGGGTTATTTCAGGCTTTCAGACTTTAAGTAAAACATTTTGAAATTGAATTTAACAAATAAGAAAATCGCACAAAATATTATGTAGCTGCGTAGTGCGTAACTAATCTTCAGCTTCGCAGCATCAGACAAATCGGTCAAATTGAAACTAAAATCTTATAAAGTTAGTTACACTAAGGGTGCAAAGTAAGTAAAGATTTACTATATTCATATTCATATACATTATTTGAATAGGATATGTACCTAGAACGTCCGGACGCTTTCTACGACGGTGTCAATAGCCGATTCGAGGATTTCCACAGAAAATACAATGCTGATACAACCGTTATCTAGGGAATGAGATGTACAGGACAAGGATGCCACGCAGGACGCCACGTATCAATTGCGACAGGTATTATAACTCCCATGCGGAAAAGCACGAATTTGGATGTGGACTTGTAATTGGCCAGAGACTCAGAAATATTGTCTCAAGGTTCAATCCTGATAGTTATAGGAGAGTCACAATCCGAATCAAAGCGAAATATTTCAACATCAGGTTGATTTCTGCACATGCCCCTAAGGAAGATAAAGATGATGACATTACAAAGGAATTTTTAGAGCATCAAGGGGAAACGTACGACCGCTGCCCTGGCCACGACTTTAAAATTGTCCTGGGAGATTTTAATGCAAAAATTGATTAGAACGAAATACGTACGTAACTAGACACTAAGAAAACTGGACATCACAAAGCTGCAAACCCAAACCGACTCTCCCAACTACTGTGACACAACGACTCTACCTCTGACGTTCCCGAAACACAGTGGCAACACGTGGTTCTCAGACAAACCCTGGTACGATGAAGAATGTCGCATAGCGTCTAAAGAACAAGATGCTGCTTACAGGGCAACGCTACAGCCAATTGTTACTCGGACTGTTAGGAAATGGCACAAGGAAACAGTAAAACAGAAGAAGCTGTTCAACTTCAACTTCAGATAAAGGAACGGAAGAGGTACAGGAAAAGATGTAAAGTCCAAAAATTTCACCAGAAGGTAAAAGTAAAAGGCTATGGTACAGGGATCCCTTCATGCAAGGATAAGGATGGAAATCTGGTTACAGATAAGCTGAGTTTGCGGCATATATGGAGAGAACACTTCAAGCAACTACTGGTTTCAAAAGGCAGCACACGTGAAGTTATCACACCAATTGTCGACGACGACTTAGATTGCCCATCACCAAGTCAATCCGAGGTAAGAAGAGCAATATCGCGACAGAAAAATAATAAAGCAGCCGGTGCCGACGGACTTCCCGCAGAGCTCTTCAAGTCCGGTGGCGAGGAGCTGTAACGAGCTTGCACAAGCACGGGTTGGCTTAAAGAGTGCATGCTTGACGATTGGAATCTAAGCGTATTATGTCCTGTGTTGAAAAAAGGCGATCCAAGTGTGTGCTCCAACTAACGCTTACTCATCGCATATAAGGTCCTGTCGAGTGTGCTATGTGAAAGACTAAAGCTAGTATTATCCAACCTGATCGAGCCTTATCAGTGTGGCTTTAGACCTGGTAAATCAACAACTGACCAGATATTCACACTTCGCCTAATCCTGGAAAATACCCAAGAGAAACAGATCGACACGTACCATCTTTTCGTCGACTATAAAGCTGCCTTCGACAGCCCTATACGGCAGAAATCACTCGAAGCCATGGCTGAGTTTGGTATACCATTATAATGTCAGCCTCGAAATCTGGAGAAGAATCCTGCTTGCTAATAAATGCTACTACGGACTAAGCAAGCGATTTAATGACAAAGCCCTCTCTCAACGAACAAAAATCCAGCTATACCAGATACTGGTTCTACCTGTCTTAATGTGCGGTTCAGAATCCTGGGTTATGACACAAGCGGATGAATCGAGAGAAAATTCTCCGTAAAATATATGGGCAGATCATCGTTAACGGAGAGTATCAGCGTCCTATGAATCATGAGCTGTACGAGCTGTACACTGACATTGACGTGGTCAGACGCATTAAGGTGCAACGGTTGCGTTGGCTAGATCATGTTGTACGCATGGACGAAAATGTTCCAGCTCGAAAAGTCTTCGACAACGAACTCGATGGACGGCGCAGAAGAGGGGACTAAAACTATAACTAAGTAAGCAAGATCGTACAAACACTATTCCCATCTTCCATACAAACTCCGTCTTTTTGGGGATGTCCGTCTTTCTGTCCCCCTGATTATAGCCATAAAGTTCTAAGATAAGCAATATTGAACAACAACTATTTCCACCTCTCATATAAATATCCAATTTGTTCGTATGGGAGTACAAATAACTAGCTCTGTCCCATTCCCAATAGGCAGTTTTATCATACACGACTTTGTCGTCAACGCTGTCCTCAAGACAAAATTTGAAAAATGTATGTAGTTGTCGTCAAAACACTCTGTAGACGACAAGCTATCCGACAAAATACTAATCTTGTCGTGCATCAAACACAATCAACAAAATCAAAGGAAGAAAATTGTGAAATATTGATTTACTTGTCGTCAAAACACTCGGTTGACGACAAGCTCACCGACAAAATACTAATGTTGTCGTGCATCAAACACATTCAACAAAATCTAAGGAAAAAAATGGAATCTGACGTAAAAATTTTCAGTTTATTTTCAGTTTGAAATCTCGAATGAAGGTGAATGTCGTATAAAAGTTTATATCCTACACTTCTCCCTTGGTCAGTAGTTTCCCAAAAGTAATATGGCTTGAATGACAATTCAAGACATACATACGAATCAATGACAATTTGACCGACATTTTCACCCATCAGGTCGTGCATGATTGTTTAGGCGACGTGTCGCTTATATAGGTCGTGCATTATTATGTGGGCGACAGTTTTTTTGTAAAGGCATCAACGAAAATTTGACCGACATTGTCGCTCATCAGGTGGTGCATGACAATGCGGTCACTTTTATGAAAATTTAGTCGACGATTTGTATGGACGGTCCCTTAAATGTCATCAACGATTTACTATGGTCATGCACCTATCCTTGAGGATGTCTTGCAGACACTTCCTACAGGGTTTTTGCATATGGTGAAGTGCATTTGATCTTCGGCATAGCCGAAAGTCCCCATATTTTTTTCATATACCGCAATAAGTTTGTGCCCTGGGTAGCGTACCCACCGCGTTCATCGCAAACTATTAAAAATTCTCCGAAAAGTTTTATATTCCGATTGTATTTTATTTCTTTTCTTTTGTTATTGTTTGTTGTAGTATTTTTTCGAGCTTCCATAATGTGGTCGGATGTTGGTAGAATTTTATTCGTTATTAGTCATCGGTGCCAAAGTAATCTACCTGAATGACTAACTAATTATAACTCCGCAACTCCCATATACAATCGCGTATCTCTCGCTCTCTATCCGCAGCGCATAAAATCAAATGAAACAACATTCATTCAAATGGTTCAAAATAAACAAGATGGCTTAACCCTTTGCGATCCATAGAATAACATTAGATTTTTTTGTTTCAGCCGACCTAAAGGCCAAACAATGGGGGTGATTGTATTGTTTACAACTAGCGCGTGTTGACTTTATCCATTAGCGCAGCTTCTGGGTTTTTTTGTGTGAAACCATCATTGATGAGACGCTAAACTACGATGTTATAATTTGTTAGAAATCAAAACAAACAAAATTTAAAAAAAAAACAACACTACCAAACATGACATAAGTGTCAGCTGGTCATTGTTACCCTCAACATTAACCTTATGAGGTGACATGATAGTGTGGCAATTGTTGTGAAGTTAACCTGGTCACGCTTAATGGTGTGTCACATTCGCATAGATCTCAATCTTGCACAAAAGACATTTTAGTCAATAGTAATTAATTAGTCAACTAAGTTTGGTAACGATGATTTCTCCTAATCGGTAAACGGTAGAGGGTTAATCGTCACCACGGTAAATACTACACATTTTAATATCATAAAAAAGAGCTTTGCTTTGTAACTAGTACAACCAGCGGTGCAAGCGGAACTTTGAAAAAAAAACAAAGGATTTTTAAGCCATCTATTTAACTCTACACAATACCTACAGTCAATCGCAAAAGTTTTGGTCACATCTCTGCATAAATAACATAAAATTGAGCGAGGGAAACAATGAAAACCATTCAACAATTTTGGGTTATTATGTGTTTTGAATATTAAGTACAGCAAATTGTCTTTAGTATTATCGACGGATTATAATACTGCATGAAAACGAAATAAATGTTTATTCATAAATAAACTTGATTTCACACGAAGCTCATATAAATTAAGGAAGACATTGTTTCCAATCATTTTCTAGAAGTTTCTGACCAATCATTATTGCGCTAATTTAAATGCCAACATGTGGATTAGCTAGACAATTACTATCGTGATAAATACCATACGACGATGAATAACCAACATAATGCTAATGAAAGGGAAGTAATAGGTAATAGGTAACGATAGTTAAACTATTAGATCATAGCCAATTATTTGTAGGAGCGAAGGAAACACAAAACTAGTCGAAACTGTTGTACGAAAATTCATCGAGTAATGACTAAATCGTCTAATTATGTAGATACGTTAGCTTTGACATTTCTAACTATTGTATGACGGAATATATGTAGATTAGTCCCACAAACTTTCAACTATAATGAATTGTTTCAAATATGGAAATAAAGTAACATGTGCTTCGGTTGTATTTCCTATTATGCAAGTAAGCATGACATGTTAGCTGTAACGCTTGAATCACGTGTAGTTATGATTAAAATGTCAGATAACCTTGCACGTTATCACACGTGCATTCATGTGTGTTTTTATACCTCTAAGCTGCGTTAAAATACGCAGTAGAGACTACATTACAAAACTACCTGTAATGACATATATCAGTTGGAACATTTTTCCATTTCTGACTTTTGAGACTGTAATTTGTTGTTGATATTACTTTCTAAGCCAGCAGATTTCGTATTACCTCTAAAACTATTGACAAAAATATTTCTTTCAATATTGACTCTTGCAATTATTATATGGGCTGACCAGGGTTCGATTCCCGCATCAGTCATTCCTTTCATCAGCGGCCCCCTCGATTTGTCGACCGCAACTTCGCAGTAGTGTCGACTCATCGTCATGTCCTGCCATCCCGTTAAGGGATTAAGTAAATATACTTAATGCCGAATATTGTCATTCGTAATTTAGTCCGGGCGAAAGGAGTGTTAGAGGAAATCGATTAGTTAAATTAAGTCAGGACCACAACATGATTATAAGAAATACATAATTACCTCTACTCCCTATATGGTTTTTTGCTTGGAGATCTCTTCAGGTCAAAAAAAAATTAAGCCATCAAATAGACTTCGTTTTATAGACAAGCGTTTTCCATCTTCTAACCACGAAATCTCTACTTATCCTGATGCTGATATGCTATCCGACCACAAACTTCTGTTATCTCAACTGAACGACAAACTTACTTTAGTGCAAAAAGAGAGAAATCTAACATTTTGACTTCTTCTTCGTCTTAATTGGTAGCAGCAGCAGAAATTCATATATCAATAGCCACACGTAGAAAAGAATTCCAATCGCTTCGGTCTTGTACGTTGGTCCATCCAACGTAGTTTTGGTCGAAACCTCCGAATAACGTGTCCAATCCAGGACATTCATTCGAAGACGGTACTCGCCGTTAATGATGGTGGGTCCAAATATTTTGCGAAGTATATCTCGAAGACTCCCAGAAGGTAGACAAAATCATCTACCACTTCAAATTTATAGTTCTTAACGTTCTCGCAGCAGCCCAGACGAGTAGACTTTTTGTTGGTTGGAACAAATAACATAGTTTTGTCATCAATTATCACCAGACCCACTTCCGCCGACTGTTTTTCAATACTCAAAAAGGCCGCAGAAACATTCCGCAATTTACGGCTAATGATATCTATATCATCGGCATACGCGAGCAGCATGTGGCTTTTGTTAAAGATGGTACCAGTCGGGTTTACTGTAGCCTCACGCATGGTCATCTCCATTACTATGTTAAAGATATCGCATGACAACCTATCGGCTTGTTTGAAGCGTCGCTTGGTAGGACATGGCTCAGTCAGATTTTTGCATATTTTTACTGAAGACATCTTTTTAGTCAGTGTCATCCCCCAAAATTGTATTAGCTTTGTAGTCGATGAAAAGATGGTAATTGTCGATCTGCATTTCTTGGGTGTTCTCCAGGATTTGCCGTAGTGTGAATATCTGGTCGGTCGTAGATTTATAAAGCCTAAAGCTACACTGATAAGGTATAATCAGGCTCGCATGAATCGGCTGTATTCACATAACACAGTATGCAGAACCTTGTATGCGATGGGTAAAACGCTGAACCCGATATAGTAGGTACATACACTTGGATTGCCTTTCTTAAGCACCGGCCATATAACACTCAGAACACTTCGGGCATGCATTCTCGAACCAAATCGTGTTTATAAGCTCTGCTGACAGTCCATCGGTTCATCAGCTTCATTATTTTTAAGCCTTGCGATCGCCGTGCTGATGTCGAATTGGCTCGGCAGTGAACAAGCTAATCCGTCGTCGATGATTGGCGTCAGCCAAATCGTGTTTTTGAGCTAGTGCATCCATGTTGCCAGCTTATCGCCACCGGTTTTAAAAAGCTCTGCCGGTAGTTCATCGGCTCCCGCAGCATAATTATTTTTACGAGTAGATATCGAAAGTGTTCCCTCCATATTTGCAGCACACTCTGAGTGTCCGTGACCAGATTTCCGTCCCTGTCCTTACAGGTGGGGATCCCATTTCCGAAACCTTTGCCTTTTACCTTTTGGAAGAATTTTTGGTCTTCATTTGTATAGCTTTACTTTTCGATATCCTGGCTCTCTTTTTTTTGCACAGACGCTTTTTTCGCCTGAACAGGCGTCTTATCTCCCTCCTCTTCTCATTACAACGCTCTGTTACCGCACGCGTTGGCATTGGCTGCAGTTTTGCTTTGTGTGCAGCATCCATTTCCTTAGACATTTCGTGACACTCATCATTGTACCAGGGCTTGTCTGAGCATGTTTTTTCATAACACAGTACGGTTATTGCGGCAGTGATCATAGAATTCGCAATATGCTGCCATTGTTTGTCGGGAACATCGGAACTAGGGGGGTTTGTTTGGTGTAATTAAGAGAGTTGGTTGGAGTAGGCATTGGCTATATCGGTGGTAAATAGTGTTAAAGCACTACTTACACGCGTGCGTACCTTGGCTGCAGGTAGATGGTGATCCGAGACAATGTTTGCACTGTGCATCATACGCACGTCCATTTTGATTGCGACATGCCTTTCAACAATTAACACGTTATCAATCAGGTTTCTTATGTTTTGATTAGGAGATTTCTACGTTGTCTTGTGGATATCTTTATGCGGAAATCTGGTTCCACTCACTACCATGTTTTTGCCGACGCGAAGCTAACTAGACTGAATCCGTTTTTGGACGTTTTGTTATGCATTTTCCTACAGCTGAAGAGCATCTTTCCTTCCTATTTTAGCATTAAAATTTCTCAATTTTAATGTCATGGGCAAAGCGAGGGTCATATACAGGGTGGAGCGCTGAATTTGCTATTGTGCATTGCAGGCTGTGGCGAAGAGAGTGGATAGTGTGCCTGGCTTATAGTGGCTGGCGGGAGATTTGTACTCGTTTGCCTTTCAGTTTCCATCAAGCATTGGACACGTGAGGAGAGGTTATTTTGTGTTTAAGCTAATTTATCAACTGCGCACTCGATCATTGCAGTGCAGCGTGCTTTTCGGTTACGATTCGCTGTTCCCCCACTGAAGTGAAACAAACCCCAGAGAACTTCACCAGAGACCTCTGAATTCGGATCGCGTCACTGTGCGGTCTGCCATATCACATTGAGGATACATACCAGACTTAGCCTCATGCTATTTTTTCTTTTGGGGTTACCTTAAGTTGAAGGTGTATATTATACAAGGTAACCCCATCCCAACACCTTGGGAGACCTAATTAACAATATTGAGGCTGAAATTGGCAGAATACCAGTCGACATGCTTGTTAGAGTTAATGAAAACTTCAGAAACTTCAGAAGGTCGACATTTGCCAGATACACTATTTAAAACCATGTAATTTAAAAATTCCCGTTCTGTTCAATAGGTTCTAAGGTTCATACTTTTTTATTTCATTCCCAAATAAGCAAATAACAGCGCTCCACCCTGTATTTCTTCCAGGCACTCGTAGAATGTATCTTTAGTGTCTTCGCCTATATCTTCGGTAATGGCGTGAACACAAATCCGTGTGATGTAAAAATATTTCGTCACTATCTGCAGGCTATTCCGTCACTTACATTTTTACACTGCTAGACCAGATGTCGAAGTCTCTTGCCGACTATGAATCTACATCCAAATTCGTGTCTTCCTGCATGTCAGCTGTAAAAGATATCACGGTTATTTCGTCGTGTACATCCCTGTCCCGTCCATCATCCACCAATTAAATAAAGGCACCATCACTGTAGAGAGTTCGGACATTCCAGGTTTATATCCTCAAATCATGTTCCTTATGACAATTTTAGTAATACAGTAAAATACGGATAAGTGCACATCGCATAAATGCAAAAACCGCATAAGTGCACTGGAACTTGAAGCCATTAGCCTTTTTTATACGTTTACATACAAAAATACACGGTTAAGTGCAACACGCTGAATGCAAAAACCGGATAAATTCACAACTTTTGCTAACCTGAAAGTACTTTTTTAGTACAACTTTGCATGCAGAAATGCAAATCTCTCATACCACATAAATGTAGATTATGATTAAAAGAAACTGGAGGTGCAAACAATGATTGCAATGATTCATTAACAGCTCTTATTTTGGCACAGAACTGAATATTTTTAATTTTTTTGTATGAAATATAAAAACACTAAAACAATGAAATATAAATTTGTGATTTTTTTTACCTTAAACTGAACTGATTTTTATAAGTTTTTATTAAAAACCTGTTATGTAATGTAAGCCAAATGTAAATAAAAACATTAAACAGCTTTATATTTTAATTATTTTCTTAAACTTCCGTCCAAACTGAACTGGTGTTACAGATTAATAAAAAAAATCTAATGTTTGTATAAATGCAATAATCGTGCACATATGCAATGTTTGTATACATGCAATAGTTGTGCACTTATCCGAGTGTTGTATAAATGCAAAAACCGGATAAGTGCACAAAAAGTCGCGCGAAAACCGATGTGCACTTATCCGGAGTCTACTGATTTCTAAATATATCAGTTTTCCAAAAATTCATAATACGTTGCTTTATCGGATTCAAGCTCAAATATCTTTTAAATTGGCAATGACCTTCAAAAACGTGCAGAAAATCGTAGTTATTTGAATTACCTAAAATCTGCTCCCAAATCGTTTTCTACAAAATTGGTGTCGAGTTTTGTTAACAATGGCACCAGTTTCTTAATCATATTATTAAATTTTATTATGTACCCATACATTTTTTATCCACTATTCAATCGCATTGAGGCATAAATCTGCTTCTATTGAAAGAGACAAGTTTGCTTTGTCGATCTTTGATTTTTTGTCTTGTTTTGTTACATTTTATTATGCCAAGCTAATGTTAGACACATTGACAGACGATTGGGCTTAGCAAAAAAGTGAATGAAATATTCGATCATTTGTGAAAATAAGGCAAAAATCGAACACGTTCATTATTTACCCTACGCAGTGATGATAAATGCTATTTGTTTATTATTCTCTCGGGTTTCAAATAATGATATTATTATTAATTAAATGTAATTTCCAATTTGTATTGTCCGTTTAATGTGGGAATACCCTCGTTCAGCAACAAATATGTGTGAATGTGAGTCTTATAATTTGTTAATGTGATTTAATATTTAATATGCACAATAGCACCCAAACATTGATCAGCTTATAACATCAAGCAATAAATCTACGATAATCGTTTTTGACATATGAATATTTAATGATTTGTTGTTATGACTGCAAACAACAGTTTGAGTAGTTGAAAGACGCCATAAAACGATATGAATCATGTTGTGTAGAACAAAACAGTTTAAAACTTTGAAACTTTTACAACCATATATCCTACAATACCGTATGTAGCTCCCTTCAAAATGCAAAAATTTGCATGCGGTTTCTGCGCATGCGCAACGCCAATCCATTGTATTGACATTTGAGTCTGTCGAAACGAAATAAATTCGACTACGAACATTAGTTGCTAAACCGCCGTTAAACTATTAGATTTTCACACATTTTTGGATTTGTAAATTTGAGTTAATGCGTATCTGTTTTGTCCATTCGAAACTAGTTTGGTAAGGTAATTTCGTAGCTCTGAGATCTACTTCGAAAGTAGTTTGACAAATTTATTAGCTTATTTCGTTTGTTTTATTCGCATTAAGTCAATCGACCTGCATGGCGAAAACATTAATACATATTAATTTTGTGAAATGGGGAAGACCAAATATGGAACAATAACACATCAATATATCATGTTTTAATTATGTTCGCATGGTCGCGAAAACAAAAGAAAGCATAATGGGGGTTTTTCGGAATCTCATCCACACGTATTTAGTAAAATTTCCAACATACAGGGTGCTGCAAAAGCACATAACAAGATGATTTGCTTTCCTCAAATCTTTTAAATGACTTACAGCAATTTAATCAGTTTAATGGGAAACAAAGGCCGATTAATTATTATTTAATACTACGAAATATACTCTGGTGCAGATTGTTATGAAAGAGCAGCGTTGTTGGCGGTACGTTTTAATGTTGAATGTTGAGATACATACATATGTATGTACAAATATTTGTGTATCGCATAATTGCAAACTTTTAATGAGAATTTGCTAATTCGTACAGAATCGGTCTTGGGCCCATAATTTAGATAGTTATTCTGGATATAGATTCATCTCACTGAGGAAGGCGCGATTGTAGCACATTATATTTTAATTTTAGTTAAAAATTGGCGAGACCAGAGAGAATGTTTTTTTAAAGCGTGCGAATAGTATCACTGTGGGAGTGAAGATTATTTTGATGGAAAGATATGCTATTCTTACATGAGGAAACAAAATTTTCGATAAAAATCTAACATCATACAAATTGTTTGACTAATTCGTTAATTTTATTTCTTTGATATAGGAACCGGCCGTGGCCGTGGCATAGTGGTTAGAACACGCGACTACCATGCGGGAGATCACAGGTTCAAACCTGGCTCCAGTCATCTTAAAAGAAAAAAAATAAATAAAGTTTTCTTTCATTGTCGGCTCCCCTCGAATGTTGTTGACAGCAACTTCGCAGTATTAAGCGTCGATTCAATCGTCGTGTCTAGTAAGAGCTTCTCAAACAGTGACGTTCGCATTCGTCGATAAACAAGTAGGTGCCGTTAGTTGTGAATCTAAAATAATAGAAAGCGTGTTAATTCACAACAACGCGAGAAGCTATCCCATACCTCATTCATGGGGTGCAAAGGGAAATCAAGTTAAGTTTTTTTTTAAGATATAGAATGCAAAAGAAAAACCAGTACAGAAATTTCAGTCAGGTAAACTGACTGATAAATACCATCACCCAATATCTTGTTTAAGTTTTAAGTTATTGAAATCAATAGAATTTTAATTAAAATAAAATTACTTATGTATTATTTTTTGCCTGCTTGTGGAGCAAAACCGTAAAAATATTTGACTTATTTGTATAGGAGGTACAGTAAGAGGCAGCACAAAGTGTCTGATTTTTTTCTTAAATCAACGTTCAATGAACGCTTACCTAGGCAAAATTTGTCTGAATTCAGTGTACATACAAAAATGATATGTAAGTAAAAGGGGCAATATCGGTTATTTATAGGGGAGGTGCCAGAAAGGATGTGTCAAATAGTTAGGGTTTCTGAGGATTTGTCTCCTATTACAACATAAATTAACTTATCAAATTTGATTATTCTCCAGGTGCCGGTTTGGAAGTTATGGGAGAAATGTTCATTTTCCAAAATAGGTAATTTGTATGGGAGGTCCCAAAAGGCGTGAACCGATATAGTTCATATTCATTCCGGAGTCTAATATTCATAACCGTACAACTTAAGCAAAATTCAGTGTACTTACAAAAGATATATGTATGTAAGACTATAAGGGTGAATGCGGTCATTTGTATTGGAGGTACCAGAAGGGGTGGGTCTAATAGTTAGGTTTTCTGAGGTTTTGCCTCCTATCACAAGATAAATTAACCGACCAATTTTCATTATTCCCTAAGTGTCCGTTTGGAAGTTATGGTTGAAATATTATTTTTCCAAAAATAGTTCATTTTGTATGGGAGGTACCAGAAGGCGTGAACCGACATAGTCCATGCTCATTCCTGAGCCTAATTTTCATTAACGAGCATCTTATGCACAATTTGAGTGAATTCAGAGTACATACTGTTAATGTTAATGTTAATGTTAATTATTCACAAATAAGTAATTTTGTATAGGAGGTACCAAAATGGGTGGGTCTATTCTGCCCATTTACAATCCCAATTGGTGGTTTTTAAAAATATTAATACTGATAAATTTTCATACCGATCCGTTAATGTTTTCTCGAGTTATCCTGCTCAGCTGCCATAAAGCCATCCAGCAAGCCAGACAGACGGACATATTTCAATCGTCTTAAAAAGTCCTGAAACGATGCTGCATACAAGCCAAAGCTGCAGCAAATGGCATTCCGGGTATAAAACAATAAAATGAGAAGTCGAGGGAGATGAAGGAATGCATGCCCGATGATTGGAATCGAGGTGTTCCATATTCTTTTCTTAAAAAAAGCGATGCAAGTGTGTGTGCCAACTATCACAGGATCATCCTTTTATTCATCGCATAAAGGTCATGTGTAGTGTGTTATGTAAAATACTAAAGCCCATCCTATCCCATACAATGAAAATAGGTAAACATCTCACAGAGCCATTTTCTACCAATTGAGCTTTAGACAAGGCGATAGTCTGTCATGATATCGGTTTAATATCATAATGGAGATGATCATGCTGAAGGCTACAGTAACCATGACTGGTATTTTAGTTAATAAAAGTCACATGCTGCTCGTTTATGCCGATGATATAGGTGTAATTGGCCGAGATGTTACAGCGGCCTTTTCAAACATTAAGAAGCAGTCGGCAGAAGTTTGAAGTTCTGGTGATAAATGAGGACAAAACCAAGTTATTTGTTTCAATGAATTATTTGTGAACATTGACAACTTTTTCTTTGAGGTGGTACATGATTTTGTTTACTGTGGCTCCGCTGTAAACTAAAACCAGTAAAAAAGTTTAAGTCGGGCAACCCGACTTACATATAACCTCACCCTCAGTAAAACAAAAAATGTTCTATTATATTGATATTATTACTCGATTTCTAAAGTGGGCGGAGTGGTACATTTGCATGGGAGGTACCAGAAGGGGCATGTCTAGACTTCCAGATTTTTTCTTTACTAAATACAGAATTTGGTCACGATCGCGTTAGTTGTATTGATATTATTACTCCATCTCTAAAGTGGGCGGAAAGGTACATTTATATGGGAGGTACAATAAGGGGCGTCGCTAGACTTCCAATTTTTTCTCCAAAACTGTTTACTGTTAAAACTTAACAAAATACAGAATTTGCGCACGATCGTGTCGGTTGTATTGGTGTTATTACTTCATCTCTTAAGTGGGCGGAGTGGGAGGTACCAAAAGGGGCGTGTCTAAACTTCCAGATCTTTTCTCCAAAACTTTATCCTGCTTGAACTTTACCTATTACACGATCGCGTTAGGTCTATTAATAATTTTAATCGATTTCTAAAGTGGGCGGTACCAGATGTGTTTGGGAGGTACCTGATGGGGCGTGGCTAGACTTTCAGGTTTTTTTCTCAAAAACTGTATACTGCTATAGCTTTACTAAATAAAGAATTTGGGTACGATCGCGTTGGATTCCTTGATATTATTACTCCATCTTTAAAGTGGGCGGAAAGGTAGATTTTGGCGGAAATATTAACTGGTGCAAAATTTCAAAACATTTGGTAGCGTCTTTCGAAACCTAGGTTCTAAAGTGACTCCTTCTATGTGTTACACTTTTGGTGCGTATCAAATGATATATACCATCATCCCTAAGGGTGATGGTATAATAGTAGTGTCAGACTTAAAATCAAGACTGCAAACCGCTGATGCTATGCGCTAAGCAAGCGATTTAATGGCAAAGTCCTCTCTGGACGTACAATAATCTAACTCTACCAGACACAATCGTAGCTGTTTGCTCTACAACGCTGAATCCTGCGGTATAACACAAGCAGATCAATCTATTCTGGGAGTCTTCGAGAGATAAATACATCGCAAAATAATTGTACCCATCATCGTTAACGGCGACAACCGCTGTCTAATGAACCATGAGCTATATAATAACATCGACGTAGACAAGCGCGTTCAAATAGACCAATTGCGCTGGCTTGGATATTTTGTACAAATGAATGAAAAGAAATGCCTTCGGCAATAAATTCTATGGGCGGCGCAGGAGAGGCAACCAATACTTCGTTGGATGGACCAGGTGAAAGATGCTTGGAGTGACAAACTATTAACAGTGCTCAAAGGACAGAATCGCTTACAATTTTTTTCTACGTGCGGCTACTGATGGATGCATTTCTGTTGCTGTTGCCAAATAAGAGAAGAAGATATGTTTGTCGTTTCCCAAGTCTGCAGAACATTTACCAAGTTTCAAGGGTGTCGCTTTTTAGTATTTACATTGAATGAGAGGTGCCACGCCGTATATTCCGACGCACTCACTCCGATGCATACATATACAGTATTAATTAATCGTTTTAAAGAAATATTAATAAAAGGTAGAATGATCTGCGGTACTTAGTTTCTTTATAGAACAGTTTCTGAGCAATTCAAATTAATTTAGGTTTTAAACATTAGCTTAAGTTCTTTGGTTTGTTATAAAATTCCCACTACAAAAAGTTTCTCTTAATTAATCACTCTTGTTCCTGAGATCACTCTCAGTTCCTAAGACATTTAAACTATGCTGAAAAATAAGTGTCACCCTAAAGTGCTTAAATAAGCAACCTCCGGTAAGCTTTGATACTTTTAAAAATCGAAAATTTCATTCAAATTATTTATGAGTTGCCCTCCAGCCCCTCGCTCAAACCGTTTTATTCCTAAGAGTTTAACTGCCAAAGTGGTATGGCCAACCTGATATTTAGTCGTAAACTCGAGCTTGTCTTTCGGCCAATAGTTTACTAAGTCAATGGCTAAGTGCGTCAATGTTTGTGGTAAATATTTGTAAGCTGCGGTATTTAGAGAGCATGTAGTAAAGTGGTGACCATGATTTTCTTATACATATGGCGTAATTACCAATGTGCCAATGTAGATCCGTACAATGTAAAAAGAGTCGAATGAAATATATTTTTAAATATATAAAATAACTTACAAAAATTACAGTTTTTTGTTTGTTTTATATACACTCACATATAAGTGAGTATCTTTGGCTCTATTCATTGTGGGGGCATTAACTTTATTAGTCATTCAGTCTTTTACCGGTCGGTCGGTCGCTTGCACATCCATATATCACGTCACACATCGTTGCAGCCTGACTTGTGTAATGTCTGTATGTAGACTCCAAGGTCGATGAACACCAACAAAAATTGACTAGCTGCCAGAAAAACAAATAAACAAAAAATAATTATTGCTTTATTTCAAGTCACAGCAATAACATTGTGAGAAATAAAGATCAAGACTTATGTAGGGTAATATATGCGATAGCGTTCAGCTATATTAGTTTGAAAGCAACTTTAAATTAGTGTGATGGCTAATAAAATGCTCATTAAATATTGGCGGGAGTTAAATGTCAAATTTAATTTGTCATTGTTGTGGGCGGGAAATTGTCAGTAACGTAATTATGTTCCGAGAGACACAATGAATGCCGTAGAGTTCAGTAATGTTGTACTACAACCGGTCATGGCAGACAGTAAAGTGTTAGGGAGTAGGAAACCAAGAAGTCAATGTTAATGAGATATGTGAGGTTAGTTGTATCTTAATCCCATATGATAAATCAAAACATTACTGTTTGAGAAGCTTGTACTAGACATGCCGATTAACTCGACACTTATACTACGAAGTTGCTGTCGACGACATCGAGGGGGTCGTTAATAAAAGAAAAATTAAGATGACTGGAGCCGGGAATCGAACCACGGATTTCCTGCATGGTAGTCGCTTGTTCTAATTACTATGCTGTTGCAGGTCCTTTGAATACTAAATCCTTTAAATTCCTTTGAAAATATCCTAAAATTTATTAGAATGAATATATGTTTATAGCCTTTGTATAGTGTAATGCTCCCAAAAATTTCACTGTTCTATCTTTATTAGTTAATTTTAGATACCTAACTCTATTATCTAAAATATACTTTACCCTTGAACTTTATTATATAATATGTATCTGAATGAAACTATAAGCTAATCAGTTTTTCATTTCCTCACTCCGTTGCCTCTTAAAAGGACTACAAAGCTTTAAATAATAACATTCAAAGATATTTAAAATGTATGGTATTTAAGAAAAGTGTATACTTTTGCTTTGTCTTTTGAAAATACCACCCGTATCATGACAAATCGACCAACAGTTTTCTGCCCTAAAAGTACTATTTCTGGACATCTCGACATTTCGACACAGTGAAAGATTTAATCAAGATCTCACCATTATGGAGAACCAGCTCCAGAAAAAAATCGGCCCATATATTGGTCAGACTGGCAGAGATTAGGGCAAATAATGAGTTTGAACATCGTACTTTTTTTGTTTCGCAGTATTCGTCCTTGTCCCTTGGATACGATTTCCAAAGTGCGTGGCTGGAAATTAAATTTTTGACCAGAACTGACAGCCGTAGATTGTACTGTCATAATGTAACGCACTTTGTGCCGACATTTAATGGTGCAACAACAAATGGGCAGTGTGTATTCTTTCGTGTAAGATACATGAATTAAATATTTATTACTATTTAAAGTAAAGCAAGTTAATGGATCGAATTGAAAGTTATTAGATAGAGTAACGCTGTCTCGCCAGGCGACAATTCATATACCGGAGAGAGTGTGCTCTAGTGCCATGCTCTTTGACTTTAATCCCAGAGTCAAAAACAAGACGTAGGGAAGTTAGAGGGGGGAGGTCGAGCTTCATCCGATCACTGTACGTCGTTCTATCTACTTAAAATGATTAAATATTATGTATACCATTTTTCAACTATTAAACTTTCTTTTAAATTAGTAAACTTTGAAAGCAAAGCGCAAACTTAAGATATCGCCCGGTTTTAAAAAAATTTTTTCTTTGAATTCGTATTACGGATAGCTAGTTTTGCACTCTATAACGATTCGGAAACATTTTTAGTTTTCGTTCCGGTCTATTGGTTAGCACCTTTAAAGAAGCGTTATCGTACACTGTCTTAGTAATGTTCGTGATTTTTGTCGGATCTCCCTTTTTCCTCAGCTTTGCCCACATTGCATAGCGCTTTACTAATTCGTTGACTTTGCAAGTCTGTAGTTTATGTCGGTCATGATCGATTGTCGAACTTTACTATGGCTCTTGTGTCGCGCTGCATATAAAAAATTCTCTGACGATTGCCCGGCTAATTTCACGCCTAGTGAAGAATGAAGTAATTACTTTTGCGGCTACTATGAGTATTCTGCTTTTTGTAATAATTGTTGGCACTTTCTAATATATTTTGGGAAAGTGTGAAATATAAATGTTGTTTAAGCAAATAAACTCTTATATGTGATTATAAATTACACCTTGTGACAGTCATTTGGAACTTGGGGAGTGACCTGGTGCATGTTGTAGGTATGGTTGAAAATGTTTTTTGAAAATCGTACTAAGGACACGCCCACCTCCCATATATACTGAAATTTAAAAAAAAAATTCTATTTTCCAAATTTGTTTTTGGCGTTGAACCAAATTTGGCTCGATTTGTCCCTGATATATTACTAACAACTGTGGTGAATTATATGAAATTATCTCAAAGGATACGGCCACATCTAAAAAATTTCATTGGAATTTAACCGAATTTGGAACGATTTGTCTCAGATTTATTACTAATAAATTTCAAACCTTTTTTTCATTTAAGTAATTCTAGTATAACTTCTTCATGCAATTTTAATGTTGATTATGAATGAGCCTCAGTTCATCAACATTTCCTCGATAAGTTTGATCGAAAGAAAGTTTTGGCCGGATTCTAACAGAACTTGAACTTCGTTCCGAAAAAATAATATACCTGTTTCATCTCTGATTGACGCTAAGAACAGATGGTAACTTACAAGACAAATTGGATCCCAATGGAATACTTTACATTTCAAGAAGTTATTAAGAGATTAACTAAGTACAATTCATTTTAGCGATTTTGTTTCTGTATACAATTCATTTTAGCGATGTTATTTCAATATAATCGTACACAGATTTCGTACGTGTATTAACTTTAATAATGATAAACGCTGTAAGTTTATTCAAAAACACGCCAATTATAACTACAGTCGAAACTCTCTATAATGAATTCCAAGGGACTGGAAATTTACTTCGCTATAAAGAAAATTCGCTATATAGAAAAGAAAAACAATTTTGTTCTTTTTAACATTTTTTATTTGTTGTAGTCAGTTTTCTTTGGTTTGAAGTACATTTTTCCACTTTTCTTCTTCAATATAATTATCTAATACATTTAGAGAAGTAAACAGTATTTGGTACGTTGGTTTTCATTTCCAAATAGGAACGGAAACCTTCAACTGATGAAGAAAGTTGTCCATATGTGGGTAACGGTTTCACAATATCGGCAGATTCTTCTTCGTATTCATCTGAATCTGTTAAAAGAAAAGGCAAACTGATAGCGACTGCAAGAAATGTGAGAGATTTTAATGATTCCAGTTGTCACTTGCATAGTTCGGTGGTTCCCCAAAATACACTTTCAATTTGAATAAATTCGTTATATGGAGATTGAAAAGGCTTCAATCTTGAAGTTACGGTCGCAATAATGCTTCGTTATAAGGAAATATTCGCTATATGGAGATTATAATACCCTCAAAGTAGACCCAAAACACAGTGTTCTTATAATTGCTTCGCAATAAAGAAAACTTCGTTATATAGGAGTTCGTTATAGAGAGTTTCGACTGTAGTAAGGCGGTTATTTTGGCTATGCCGAAGCTTAGATACCCTTCACCATTTGTAAAAATGGTGATAAAACTGGTTATTTGCACTACAACTATATTTTATTAAACTTTGTACCACAAAAAAGGGGAGTTGGTGAGAAGTGGACGTTACTTTTAGCTTCACACATCCATTTTTTGTCAATAATTTTTATCGATTTTATTCGATTTACCGATAAATTTATGAGTTGGTGAGTTGGAGAATATTATTATAAATTTTGTAACTCCCCAAAAATGGGAATTTGTCTTGGAGTAGTTTAAATCCGATGTTGCTTATCTTAGAACTTAACCTCTGCTTCTGGACATACCAAATTTCAGCCCGAAAGCTCATAAACTACAGGGACATGCAGACGGACACACCCCAAAAAGGTAGTTTGTATGGAAGGTGGGAGAAGTATTCGTCTGATATTGCTCATATTGAAACGTAAGCTCCTATTATAGGATTAAAGCTTGCATATACAATTTCAGCTCAATATTTCCTAACCTACGGCTATAAACGCGGGGCAGTTACGCGGACACCCCAAAAAAGGTAGTTTGAATGGGAGGTGGGAGTAGTTTTTGACCGACATTGCTTACCTAAAAAAGAAGCCTCCGCTTAGATATTGAATCTTGCGTACAAAATGTCAGCTATATATCTCTTAAAATACGGCTGCAATCGCAGGGACAAACCCAAAAAAGGGAGAGTTTGTATGGGAGGTGAGCAGTGTTACCGCTGAGAATTTTCTAAAAGTATCACAAAAAGGGGATTTCTTCCAAAAAAAGTGGCACATATTATACAAATAAGTGGCACAAAAAGTGGCACACTTTTTTTTAGTTTTTATTTCAAGAAAACAACGAAAAATCAATAGTTAACAAAAACTATTCCTTTGAGTACAGAGTACATAGATATTATAACGTAAAAAACTTAAATTAAATCACATGTATTTATTTCTAGTTACTTTTTTGTAACTTCTTTCCTGTAATTTTTAATGAGATCTGTGCTAGGAATCCAATATTCAAACTTCTCGTCAACCAAAATCAGAGTTGAAAGCATTGAATGACAGGTTTCCACTTTTAATCTGTTCGTTAATTTACTTTTCAATAATGTCAGTTTTGAAAAAACGCGTTCTGCGAAAGCACTGCTATGGGGCAAGGTAAAAAACATATATGGCAAATTGGTACAAATTTTGGTACAAATAGTCATTTAAATTATTTTTTTCAAATTCTTAATTTAAACCAGAAAACTTTAACATTGGTAATTGCGAATTGGTGTTCATAAGATTTGTCATTTGATTTACTCTTTAATAATTTTAGTTCATTTATAAAAGCCTCGGGTTTGCTTAATACATCACTAAATTCAGTCACGATGTCAATATAACTTATATCTTTATTAGATTTTATATTAAAATGGTCTAAGAACTTTAGACTATTCAGTTTTTTATAATTTATATCGATTCTTGAAAATATTTGGTCACAAATAGTTTGGTAAAGTTTTAGAGTATTTGTTTTAATAGTTATAATATCAATTTCTTATATATTTTCAGAACAAATTAAAGTTTCGACTTCATGGCCTATTTATATTTAAGTCACATCCTTGATGTGTAAAATATTTATCTAATAAATATTCCACAGCATGTAAGGGTAATACAACCTTTATTTTAAAAAGTTTCTGAAAATTTGGAGTAAAATCTGTTTTGTCAATGAAATAAGATATATAATTTGTGAAGACTCACTTGGAAAACTTGTGTTTAATGAATTCATGATTTTAAGAATATAAACTAAAAATTTTTAATATATATTATTACTAGTTGACAGTTCTTGTTGCATATTATGTATTTTTTCCAATTTTTTAGAACATATTTCTTCAAATACAAAAAGTGGCTCATTTAGTATCATTGTAAAAAAGTGGCATAAAAGTGTAAATGCAGAAAAAAAGTGGCAAAATTGCCACTTTAGTGGCACAACGGTAACACTGGAGGTGTGAGAAGTTTTTGACCGATCGTTCTCATTTTAATACTCAACCTCCACTTAGTGCAGAAAAGCTTTCATACAATATTTCAGCTTGATTGCTCTTAAATTACTACTGTAATCGCGGGGACTGACATACAGACACCCCCAAAAAGAGGAATTTTGTATGCTAGATGGGAGTAGTTTTTTACCGATCGGTCCCATCTTACTACTCAACCTTCGCTTAGTGTAGGGAAGCTTGCATACAATATTTCAGCTTGATTGCTCTTAAATTTCCACTGTAATCGCGGGGATCTTCTTACTACTCAACCTTCGCTTAGTGTAGGGAAGCTTGCATACAATATTTCAGCTTGATTGCTCTTAAATTTCTACTGTAATCGCGGGGACTGACATACGGACACCCCAAAAAAGAGGGATTTTGTATGGGAGGTGGAAGTAGTTTTTGACCGATCGGTCTTATCTTACTACTCAACCTCCGCTTAGTGTAGGGAAGCTTGCATACAAAATTTTAGTTGGATTTCCCTCAAACTACAGCTGTAATCGTTGGGATAGTCCCCAAAAAGGGGAGTTTGTATGGGATTTGGGAGTAGTTTTTGACCGATCGAGCTCATCTTAGAACTCAACCTCTATTCAGGGCAGCAAAGCTTGCACACAATATTTCAGCTTGATTGCTCTTAAATTTCTACTGTAATCGCGGGGACTGACATACGGACACCCCAAAAAAGAGGGATTTTGTATGGGAGGTGGAAGTAGTTTTTGACCGATCGGTCTTATCTTACTACTCAACCTCCGCTTAGTGTAGGGAAGCTTGCATACAAAATTTTAGTTGGATTTCCCTCAAACTACAGCTGTAATCGTTGGGATAGTCCCCAAAAAGGGGAGTTTGTATGGGAGGTGGGAGTAGTTTTTGACCGATCGAGCTCATCTTAGAACTCAACCTCTATTCAGGGCAGCAAAGCTTGCACACAAAATTTTAGCTTGATTGCTCTTAAATTGTTGCTGTAATCGAGGGGACTGCCATACGGACACCCCCAAAAAGAGTTATTTTGTATGGGAGGTTGGAGCAGTTTTTTACCGATCGGTCTCATCTTACTACTCAACCTCCGCTTAGTGTAAGGAAACTCACATATAACACATTTTAGAACTTAACCTTCGCTTTGAGGATAGAAGCTTGCATTCCAAATTTCAGCTCGATATCTCTTAAGCTGCGGCTGCAATCGCGGGGACAGACAGACGGACACCTTTAAGTCGACTCAGATTTCGATGCTGATCATTTATATATATATATTGTCATACCTACCACGCCTTCTTATGAGCGTTAAAAATGGAAGAACAAAATTAATATACCCTTCACTCTGTTCATGCGCATGGTGAAGGGTATTTGGTGCCAGATGTTTTAACGAAGGCGAAGCCACCTCTAAATTTCCATGAATGCAGAAATAAGCTGGATACTAAGAACTTAAATTCTAGTGAAGATTTTGCGGTTGTAAGTTAAGATTATGCTTTCTTTAATACAGTGGTGTCCAAAAATTTTTATGACGTTGTATTAGTGAGAATACCGATATTGCTTCAGTCGTCGACTAAATGCCGACGTGTGCACATGAGGACGGGCGTATGAATTTTTTGCTGATATTTTTTATGATTTTGGTTGTTTACAGTGAAAAGGTTGTGCATTAGGAAATAAAAAAAATTATAGATTTCATAGAACAAATTTTAAAATATTTTTCAACTTTATGTTTATGTGTTGGTCCGCACAAAAGTGCTATGAGATGGACATCACTGCTTTAATACTACTTATATAGTTTCTAAGTTAACTAGTATGCTAGTTCATCGCTACAAGAACGATTGCTAACAATAATGTATACTCTAGTTCCCACGTGCTGACAACAGACGGAATATTTAAACTATCCACAGTATCATTTAGAAAACTTTGTTCGTTTTGATATCTGTCCCCCATATTTCGAAATTACTTAGAATTTAAATCATGACATTTAACCGACTTCTATTAATTTGTGTATAATGTTACGCGACAAAAGTAAATCCAAGAACTTGTCAGAGCAAGTTCTAGAGCTAGAGCAATTACACTAAAAGACGCGCACACACACTTTACCTTAGCTCGAGCTTCGATACTATTGTAGTCATTGTAAGTGTATACGTACGGCTTTGGTTAATCTTTAGGAGCTCTCATGAAAATGTCACCCGTAATCAGAAGTGTTTGGGGCTCGTTAGCATTTGTCACCGCCACAAGACGCACCCAATTGTTGCACCGTCTCAACATCTGTGGCAGGGAAGTATGGCTGCGTGTATCTGATTCACCTCAAATCGGTAGCATTGGATTCTGCGAAATTTATGAATAATTTCGATTGTGAAATTTGTGTCACAATAACTTAATTCCTCTTAGTTTGGTATTTGTGGTCTACTGCTGGTGTTGTTGTTTAAATTCTCATAAATATTAATTACACTTATTATTGCCATTTTCCTTATTGGATTGTTGGGGGTTTTTGGAATTATGTATTTCGAATTCCTGCAGCGTTGTGCGCCACAGGCGCTTGCGTGCCATTAATGCCTATTTCAGGCCGTAAAACAAAATACGATGGAGGAGAGAACCCCCTCGTAAGTGGTGGTTGTTGCATCAGTGGTAGATTGGTGGATGTCTGGCCGTTGCTTGGACGTCTGTCTCTTGTGGCCGCTCTATATGAAGCACCCCATTAGAGACCCTGTCAAAACAACCGCCTTAAAAGGCCACAACACAGAATGTTGTGCAGTTTGTACGTCCGTCGGTGTTTTGTCCGTCCATCTGCTGCCGCGGCAATGTTGCATATTGCGCTGAGTCCGTCCATTTGTTGTCTTGTCTTGTGTGTTATGTTATCCAATAATGGAGTTGAAAGTTTCAATTTACCACCTATTGAGATTTTTGGCAATTGTTTCTAAGTCGTCGTAGTCGTCGTCTTGTTTCAAACGGCAAATCTGCGCCACAGCAGAAAAAAACATCTTAGCGCCATATGTGAGCTGATATTTTTCTAATGGAGATAAATTTTAAATCATTCGTAGAAAAGAAAAAGTTCAATTAAAGTTGGCGAAAATTAAGCTTTTAATGGTATTTAAAAATAAATGAAAGAAATTTTTCGCGCCGTTGATGTTTTAATGCGAACGTCAGTTCTTGTAAATTAAAGCGTTAGCAGAAACGGTTTCTCGAAAGGTCAAAGTGAATTTTGCCGATTTTGCCTTTAGTCAAATAAAGAAAATGAAAGGAATACACTAACAGTTTTCGTAGTAAATCTTAAAAAGTAAAATGCTTAGAAAGTTATAAAACGCAAACTTAACATAGTGATGAGTGTGTCAATAGAATGAAACGGTCATTAAAACAAATTTAAAATACAAATTAGGCATAGTTTCATAAATAGCAGCTACATTGAATAATAAAAATATTGTGTTTGTTCGAAATCTTAAAAAGAGTCGAATGAACCTTTAAAGACAACTCCGTTAAAAATTGAAAAGTGGCCTAATGGGCCGCTCTGCTTAAACAAAAACAATTATCATGAAAACGCGAAAAAAAGAAAAAAAAAAAAAAACAAATGTTGATGCAAACGATACAAGAACTATGATTTAAGGATATGCAACTGGAATGTCCGAACTCTATACAGAGATGGTGCCTTTACCCAATTGACGGATGTCCTCTACAAATACAAGGCTAAAATCACAGCCATACAGGATATGAGATGAACATGACAGAGATGTACACGACGAAAGGACTGTGGAATACTATACAGATTCCATGCAGAAAGACACGAATTTGGATGTGGATTCATAGTAGGCAAGATACTTCGACATCTGGTTTTGGGGTTAGCTCTGTAAGTGACCTAATAGCCACTATTCGCATCAAAGCGAAATATTTTTACATTACGATGATTTGTGTGCACGACCCAACGGAAGACAAAGACGAGGACATTAAAGATGTATTTTGTAGTCTGAGAGTGCTTGGAGGAAATATATGACCCAGGGCAGCTGTCATAATGTCACATGACACTAAAATTGTTCTAGGAAATTTTAATGCAAAAATAGGAAGGAAAGATGGTCGTGGTTCAGCATTTTAAAAATGCAGTCTATACAACGGCTCCACGAAAAGCCCCCTAATGAAATAACGCCCAGGAAATAACCCCCAATGAAATAAACCCCAAAAAATAGGAAACAACACCCAAAAACAGTGAATGAAATAACATCGAAAAATAAATGAAATAAACCCCAAAGCGAAAACGAAACAACCCCCAATATTTGGGAGTTATTTCATATGAAATAACACCCAATGATGAAAATGAAATAACCCCCACTGAAATAAACCGCATCAGCAACAAAAATGAAATTATGCCCAAAATTCATAAAAGAGTCAGTTTCAAACAGGATTTCATGAAGTCAATATGGACCAACAGCAAAGTCGCAAAATTATTGGAAAGAATCGTTTGAATCGTAGATCGTTGTAGCCATGCTCTATTTTTGCAGTTCGGAAGACAATTTGCCTTTTACGTTTGCCCTTTACTCAACCACCTCCACTTTTCATAATCAAATCAATCTCTCTGCTTTTATTGAATTCTTCCTTCAGAAAAACTCTTACAAATTTAAAAAAATTTCAATTCTTAGATATCACCCTGAAAATAAAAAATATGCTCGTAGCATTTTGTTGAGTTTCTATCCGTCAATATGAACACAAATGGAAATATCTGTAAAAGGCCTATTTTTATATAATTATAACCCCTAAAAATCCAACAGCTTTAAAAATGAAACAACCCCCAAATAATAAATGAAATAACACCCAAATTATACACGCTATGAAACCAGACCCGAATTTTAAAAATTTGTTAGGTGTTATTTCATTGGATATTATTTCATAATTTGAAAATCCCAAATGAGGAATGAGATAATTCCCAAAAAAATATGAAAAACGGCCCAAAAAAATTTGGAATTTTTTCATATGAAATAACACCCAAAAATTTATGAAAAAAATTTGGGGAATATTTCATTTCTCGTTTGGGCGTTATTTCATTGGAGGGCTTTTCGTGGATCCGATTGGAATCTGTGTGTTCTATGTCCTGTGCTTAAGAAAGGCAATCCAACTCGCATACAAGGTCCTGCCTAGTGAGTTATGTGATAGACTAAAGCCCATTTTAGCGAACCTGTTGGACCTTATCAGTGTGGCTTTAGACCTAGTAAATCCACGACCGACCAGATATTCACACTACGACAAATCCTGGAGAAGACCCAAGAAATGCAGATCGACACCTAGCATCTGCCACTTTCGACAGTCCGATACTAGTTTGGTATTTCCGCGAATACGACTTTGCTGGATGACACTGAGTGACACGGTCTTCAGTGAAAATAGGCAAAAATCTGACTGAGCCATTTTCTACCAAGTAGACTTTAGCAAGGCGATAGTCTGTCTTGTGATCTCTTTAACATCGTAATGGAGATGGTGGAATGATTGAATTTGAATGGCTGCATTCATTCGTATATAATAAAAGTCACATGCCGCTGGCGTATCTTACGAACTGCGGTATGTTACTGCGGCCTTTTGGACTATTGAGAAGCAGTCGGCAGAAATAAGACAAACTCAACTTATTTGTTTCAACGAACAAACGGTCTACTCGTTTGGAATGCTGCGTGTATTTTGAGAATTATAACTTTGAAGTGGTATATGGTTTTGTCTACCTACCTAATACTAATGTCAGCCTGGAAATCAAGAGGCAAATATTGATCGCAAACCGTTACTACTATGCGCTTAGCAAGAAACCATATTTACAGCTCAGAAACCATATAATGACACAAGCGGATCAATCTGTTCTGGCAGTCTTCGAGAGTAAAATACTCAGCAAAATATTTGGACCGATCACTATTAACGTCGAGTACCGTCGTCGAATGAACGATACAATGAAATCGACGAATGAGCTGGCTAGGACACGTTGTTCGAATGGGTGAAAATGCTTCAGATCGAAAAGTCATCGGCAATAAACTTGATGGCCGGCGCAAGAGGGGGCGACCAAAACTTCGTTGCATGGACCAGGTTATCTTAACTTGGACCAGAGCTGTTATTTAAACTTGGACGAGACGAACTATCTGCGAAGCGCAAAAGACCGAAGCGCTTGGAATTATTTTCTATGTGTTGCTACTGATAGATGAATTTCTGTTGTTGCCGCCAGATAAGGAGAAAAATCACACACAGGTCAATATTGTTTGATATATGCCTTCCATCGATTATAACGTGATCAATTTGATTTCTCGCCTTTTGACTAGCGAACATTCTTGTTATTTTGTGCCACCTTCGTGCTGCAAAATGGTTTCCCTCACTACCACGTTTCTTGCAAATACGAAGATAGCCAGTCGATATTCGTTGCTAAAGGTATTGCTGTTAGTTAAATTTTGTCATAATTATAAATGTTTCTTTCACTCAAGTTTCCGGGATTAGGCAACTCGTGAAAGATCCTTATATTGTTAAAGTAATGACTGAAGTTTAATCCAAAGCTTTTAAATCATTTGTTTTTGTTATGAGTATTTTCCTAGGCAACAATCAATCTGACGAACATGTCGAGTCGAGTACATACTATTGAACTTACAAGTCCTAGGGTGCAACATGAGCATAAAAATCTACTTCCCGATTTCCACAAAATCTAGGTGATTTTAGCAAGGGGCAGGGTGAAAGACAATGGAAGAGCGTAATCAGGGAATTTGGGAGTTTACAAGGAGATCTACTTAACTCATCCATTCAAGGAAATCTTATAAAAGATTTAATTTTTTGTATCGTATTATGTGTCGTAGTCGGGGCCATTCAAATACCCATAACACAAAAAATGTAAGAAAAAGATGTTTGTTGACCTATGTAATTACAGTGAAACTTCGATATTACGAACTTCGTTATAACGAAAAACTCAATATAACGAATTTTTAGCTGAGACCCTTGAAAAAACCTTTTTATTGCAAAGTTTTTCATACAAAAATGCTCTATAGCTATAACGAAAAAATTCTGATCTATAAAGCCTCTATATAGCGAAGTATTTTTTCAAAAGCCTCTATACAACGAAATTATAATTGAGTAATACATACATATAACATTTTAAGTGTGTAAGTCATTATCAAAAGCCTCTACATAACGAAGTCTTGAACTATAGCCTCCATACAACGAAGTCAGAATAAAGCATAAAGCAAAATTAAATTTTAAGCAAAACGGGGAATTCCCTTTTAAAACCAACGAAAGGTAAATGTCTTTGCAGGTTAATATGTAAAGCGCCACAAATTACATAGTCAGTTCTGTTTTGGTTCTTTGTCAAAATGAGTGTATTAAAGCGTAAATCAATTTCTATACGAGAAAAAACAAACAAACATTACACAATATTTTACTAAAATAAAAAAATAATAAAAACTTAATTTTTTATTTACCTCTTAAATAGTTAATTTTTATTATTTTACTAGTATGTTCGTGTAAAATAGAATTCGGACAAAAAAAAAACTATAGTTATAACGAATTTCGTTCGTATTTCTTTAAATTTCGTTATACCAAGGTTTCACAATGCATATGTATAACGAATCAATAGCTATAACGAAGTATTTTTCGGTCCCCTCTAGATTCGTTATATCGAAGTTTCACTGTATAACATACGTGATATGAAATTGATCCAGTTTAATAAAGCCAAAGTAGAAAACATTTCCTTTATTAAAAAAATGTCATCCTAAAAGATTAATTCACAAAAAACATTGCGTCTGTCACATCCTGCCTCAAATCTCATTCATAGGCTGTAAAAAGAAATCGGTTTTTTTTATTGGATTCATAGGTTTTCGGGGGCAAAAACTCAGACCAGATACATACATTTTTAACCATCAATTAGGCCCAGTTTAGTAAAACTATCTCAACTAGTTTACTTCCAGCCAAGACGAACTGCTTTAATGTGTTTTTAAATCAATGAAGCCATGTAATTTTCTCACTCGTTTGAACTAATTTAAATCCATGTCATCCATTTCACCAGAATTAAATCACCATCACCAATGATACAGAAAACGGTGCAAGACATCGAGGCAGACGTGGCTGCAAAATATGTCGCGTACGTAGTACGTACTCGCTTGTCGCCAATAGGTCTTAGGCTAACGAAGCTTATTTTTAGTTGCCTAACAACAATAAATACACAAAAACCGTAACATGACGCCTCCGCCAATTCATTTCAAAGCATTTTCAACGTTCGCGTCTGCTCCCAATGCTACGCACGTTTCCTGAAATCGAAAGAAAGCAAGAAACCTAAACTCGCTCCCCTGTGAGCTGGATGGAGGCAGTAAGTGCCGCACAGAGGAATGAAAACAAATTTCGTACTTGCATTTCTGCAATCTGATCTGATCTTGTGTGACTGTTGCGTGTGTAGGCGGCAACGTTAAGATATGCGAGCGTATACGCGTCCGCCTGTCCCTCCGGCCATTCGTCTCTGTGTTAGCTTTCAAACGCAGCTGTAACATTTGGTAGCTGTAATTCTTCTTCAGCCGAATGAAATGAAAAAATACAAGAAAAAAAAAAAGAAACGCGTCTTTGAGGCTGACAAAATACACACCATTCATTATGTACCACAATAAAAACAGTTAGCAGCGTACGATTTCGTCGAGATAGAGTGTAAGGGAGACACTTTGCAAGGGGCGGGAGAAAGAACTGTAAATGCAATGTTGCATAAACATACATATACCCTACATTTCAACGGTGTGTTAGCTACATATATGCAACTTATGTTATTTATGGAAGTTAATCGGTCAACAAGTTATCAATTAATTTACTGCCGTTTAAACCCAGAAAGTTTTGCAGTTGACAGGATTTTGATGCACAACTGCAAAGATGCTTATAATAATTAAAATTTGTTCAAAAAATTATACCTATGAAACCCAAATAAAAATTGTAAAGGAAATGTTTAAATGAAAATTTTATACAGTTGATAACAGTTTTAGTTTAGCCACATTTTAGCCGTTATTTTTTTTTTTTAATTGTGCGTAAACATACATACTACGCTTTACATAACAAAAAAACTTTATTACCCTTTACACACTTCCCAGGTTGTCGGGTAAGTGACTACCAGTTTATGGAAAACTCGGTTGGCCATAACTTTGATATCTCGGACATACCGATTACTGAACATCGAATTTAATGGGTTATCAAAGTTTCTACTCTTTTAAGTCACGGGAACCCGATGGAATTATTCCCGCGGATCTACAAAAGAAGATCGAAGTATTGTCGCCCTGGCTTCTGACTATCTTTAAAGCATGTCTGAAACTGTCGTATATTCCAACGAGATGGACAACCTACAAAATTGTATTTATCCCTAAAGGGGGTAAGGCATCCCACACTAAGGCCAAGGTTTTTTAGAACAATTGGCCTATCTTCCTTCTTACTCAGTACGATGGAGAGAATAATTGATGCATATATCAGATCATCTCTTGAACCGAGGGTCCTGTCCAGGGCTCAGAATGCCTACACGAAGGGCAAATCTACGGAAACTGCTTTACATTGGATAACCAGCCTCATTGAAAGATCTCTGAACTACAAGGAATACGCTCTCGCTGCCTTCCTGGACATTGAGGGAGCTTATAATTATGTCAAACCTGAATCTGTAATTGACTCAATGGAACAACTGGAGATTAACCCAGTGGTCATCGCCTTAGTTGATAAACTACTAAAATTTAGGCGCATTGGATCCAGTCTGGGCGCGTCAAATATTTCCAAGGTGGCGGTTCGCGGTACTCCACAAGGAGGAGTACTCTCCCCACTACTATGGAATCTCAACATCAACACTCTCCTGAGTAAGATGGAAAGAACGTGCTGCCCAACCGTCGCATATGCGGACGACGTGGCACTAATAGTCACCGGCAAGGATCCGAAACTACTCTCTGATCTACTGGAATCTGAGCTGAAACTTCTTTTAAAATGGTGTCATGACTGTGAACTGGGACCGGTAAACCCGAGTAAAACAGAACTGGTGCTGTTCACACGGAGATACAAAATCCCTCAACACTCTCTGATAGTGTCAAATACCTTGGGCTAATATTGGACAGTAAACTGAAATTCGAACGCATTATGAAACTGGTGACAATCAAGATAACTGGGGCACTTATAACTACTCCAACTAAGCCACTGTTCACGATCCTAATCTGGTTACCCCCGGACATTGAGGCGAGGAAAATAGCAGCGAATACCGCAATGCGTTTAGACGCCACAAAAGCATGGATGCACAGCAACTATGGCCATGCCAAAACTCTGAACCTAATCAATGTGAAATGCTACACGGATTAAACCATACCTGAACCTCTATTCGATCCGGGTTTTATAAGGAACATCCCGGGTAGGTCCTACTATGATGATAATGATCCTAATTTTGACGGACGGTTCAAAATCAAAGGAAAGGGCGGGCTGTGGAATCTTTTCGGAAGAGTTGAATTTGAGACTATCAATCAGGCTACCAGACCACTGTAGCATAGTTCGGCCGAAATAACGGTCATTAGAATAGCCGTAGAGAAAATTCAGATCCCTACAGAACGTGTACACCACTTCGAGAAATGTTCGAAAATGCCGGTTGTCTCTTGAGGAGATAGCGAGACATTCGACGGTTACCCTAACATGGGTTCCAGGACATGGGGATATATACCACAACCGTGAACTCGGGCGAAGTTTATGGTCTCATTGGGATATCTCTCTCGCTCATTGCTGAAGAGAGATAGGCAAGCGAACCCACCTGCACGGCGACCAAACAAATTTGGCCTACAATGGATATACAGAGGATACGATTTGTGCTGAATTTGTCCAGAGTCCACTTGGGGAATACCATAGCTGTAATAACTAGCCACTGGCCGGTTGGTAAAAACGCTAAGAGGCTGAAACTACCCTACAACGATTTTTGTTGAAGCTGCAATGATAAGGAAAAAGAAGAGACCACGGAGCATCTTCTATGTCACTGCCCTGCTTTTGGTGACCTGTAATATGAAAAGCTTGTTTATCGGACACTTCTAGACAATACTTGTCTATTAGTAGGTGATTTGCGGAATATTGTGTATAAACGAATGCAAACGTCAGCTGTTTTAGAAGCATTAACTAGACTTTTACTGCAAAGTTGATGTCGACAACATCTCAGACAGGAATCGAACCCTGGTCAGCTCCACGCTTTATATAACACTTTCATTTTATTTCACAATTTCCGTAAAACCGGACAAACCCAAAAAAAGAATTGTCGGCAAAAGAGTTATTCAAATAAAACCGAATCTAGAAAAAGACAAATATTTTAACACTACACTTATAATATACAGTATTTACCGCTTATATGCACGCCGGTTATAAGCATTTAAGGTTTATATGCAGCCGAACTTGAACAATCTTTCTTTTGTATCCGAGTAACCGAGTTTTGGTAAATGCATTTCCCGCTTATAAGCACTAAAAGTCGAGCAAATTACGAAGTGCATATAAGCGGTAAATACTGTATAATAATGTACTAAATTGAATATGTGTATAATTGTCTACATTGATCGGTTATAATTAAAGTGTTCAAATACCTCCTTTTTTCAAAAACCCGGTTTCCGAGTTATTCGAAAAATTGATTTTTTAGAAAACTCGGATTTCGAATACAGCATTTGAATGAAAACCGGTTTAACCGGGTTTTTTTTGGGTTTTTTCCTAAAAAGTTAAAAATAAAAATAAAAAAATAATTTGGTTTAAAACAATTCATTTATTTACAAACAATAAGAAATGTGTTGTTTCATTTTGTGTTTTTACTTTTTAATAAGATTTTGGAATCTCTCATTTTATTTTTTAAAGTAGTATTTTTGGAAAGGAATACATTTTTGGAATATTTTTAATTTTTTTCTAAAATAGTATGCAATTTAGGTGTTCAATTTTGAATCTATTCTTCTGTTTCGTTTTTATAAAGCTTGATACAGAAAACATGCACTCACTAATTGTAGAAGTAGGATTTATTGACAAAAGCGCGTTTAGAAGGATGTTGAGCTTTTCTGTCCTTTTATTAAATCTATCTGAATAGTTGAAGTCATCATATAGTCTTGTGTCATTGCAATTGGTTTTCACTGCTGGATTTTGAATGTTATTTATGGTCCTGTTTAAATCGTTGCAAAGACTACCATTAGGGGATTCCTTCATCTAACAATCTCAACTGTTACTAGACTCTGCCATTGTTTGGGAAATTTAAAAAGTTCGTTCGCATATTCCATCGTTTCCGTCTTTTTAGAATACTTTACACAGGATGAGCTTGTAGGATATTTCCGAAGCTAAGTTATATAATTAGGCTATTCAACGTTTGTATTCTTCTTTCCTTAAATCTTGCTATAATTTTGTCTCGCAGCTCCCGAGCATATGCGGAATCCATATTTTTGAGCTGTTACAGTATATACGCATATACTCCTTCAAAATCTCTCAAAATTGTTATTTCTTGTAAGCGCATTGTTGACACATGGGTTAATTCTTGAAACTGTTCAATCATTGCAGATAAGGAGCTCCACCGGTATTTCACATCGACAATGAGCCTTAGTTCTTTATTGTGCTCCTGGAAAACATAGCTCTGCAATTTTCTTTGTTTTTCGTTCGACTTGTTAAATAAATTAACATGCTTCCACAATTTTGCGATAATTTAAGACACTTTTTTAATGAGCTCGTATGATTTTTTCACTATTTCACCGCATTCATCATCGTCACTATCATCTTCGGCGAGATCCACTTCGACTTGTTGATCTTCGAGATTTTTCTAAATTAATTTGAAATTGAATTTTTAAATTTTACAAAGCTTCTTAAAACATTCTCGTTTGCAAAATATAAAAAGTTTTCTAAATAAATTTCAAATTGAATTTTAAAATTTTTAATATTTTCCCAGTAGGAAGTGTCTGAAAGACATCCTCAAGGATAGGTGCATGACCATAGTAAAACGTTGATAACATTTAGGGGACCGTCCATACAAATCGCCGACGAAATTTTCATACAAGTGTCCGCTTCGTCATGCACGACTTGATGAGCGACAATGTCGGTCAAATTTTCGTTGATGCCTATACAAGCGACCTGTCGCTCACACAATCATGCACGACATGATGGGTGACAAATTCGGTTAAATTGTCATTGATGCCTTTGTATGTCTTGAATTGTCATTCAAGCCATATTAGTATGACTTTAGCTTTTTTAGTATGACGAATTGTTAATACTTTTGGTAAACTACTAAGTGAAGAAGTGAATGATATAAACTTTAATATGGCATTCACATTCATTCGAGATTTCAAACCATAAAATTGCTCGTTCGTTTAATAAACTAAAAATTGTTTACGTCAGACTTTTTTTTTGTTCCCATTATAACAGCAACACATTTTTATACCATCACCCTTAGGGATGAAGGTATATATCATTTGATACGACCCAAAAGTGTAACACATAGAAGGAGTCACTTTAGACCCTAGGTTTCTTTGAACCAAATTCGATTCATGACTTTTTAAGTCGTTTGAGCCATGTCCGTCTGTCTGTCTGTCTGGTGGCTGTCCGGCTGGTTCGCACGATAACTTTCGAAAGACGGAACCAAATGTTTTGAAATTTTGCACGAGTTATTATTTTCTCAAAACTACTTACGGTATTGCAAACGGGCTACATGGCCCCGCCCCTTCTGGTACCTCCCATACAAATACATCATTCCGCCCACTTTAGAAATCGAGTAATAATATCAATACACCTTACGGGATCGTCCCCAAATTCTGTATTTAGTAAAGCTATAACAGGATAAAGTTTTGGAAAAAATTGTAAAAGCCTAGCCACGCCCCTTCTGGTACCTCCCATACAAATCTACCTTTCCGCCCACTTTAGAGATGGAGAAATAATATCAATAAATTAAACGTGATCGTACCCAAATATTTTTAGTAAAGCTATAACAGGATAAAGCTTGGGAGAAAAAAATTGGAAGTCTATTCACGCCCCATCTGGTACCTCCCATACACATCTGGTACCGCCCACTTTAGAAATCGATTAATATTATTAAAAGACCTAACGCGATCGATCCCAAATTCTGTATTTGGTAAAGTTTAAGCAGGATAAAGTTTTGGACAAAAAATCTGGAACTCTAGACACGCCCCTTCTGGTACCTCCCATACAAATGTACCACTCCGCCCACTTTAGAAATAGGGTAATAATATCAATACACTCGACACGATCGTGCCCAAATTCTGTATTTTGTTATTTTATAATAGGACAAAGTTTTGGAGAAAAAATTGGAAATCTAGCGACGCCCCTTAAGGTACCTCCCATACAAATGTGCCTTTCCGCCCACTTTAGGGATGTACTAATAATATCAGTACACCCAAGGCAATCGTGCCCAAATTCTGTAGTTAGTAAAGCTATGACAGGATAAAGTAATGGAGAATAAATCTGGAAGCCTAACCACACCCCTTCTCGTACCTCCCATACAAATGTAACACTCCGCCCTCTTTAGAAATCGAGTAATAATATCAATATAATAGAAAATTATTTGTTTTACTGAGGGTAAGGGTAAATGTAAGTTGGGTTGCCCGACTGAAACTTTCTAACTGGTTTTAATTACAAATCGGTTAATTTTAATAACCCAAGACTTAAACAATATCTTATATTGGGTGATGGTATTTATCAGTCAGTTCAACTGACTGAAATTTCTGTACTAGTTTCCATTGATTTTGATGAATGTATTTGATGCAGGACAACATTAGCATTTTGTCGGTCAGCTTGTCGTGACGACAAGTACATCAATATTTCAACCGAGTGTTGATGACAAAGTCGTGTATGATGGAACTTCCTACTGGGTCAATAACTCCTTTTAGAGTTGTAACAAAGCGTTTAAAAAAAACCGAGTACCCGAAGGAAAAAACTCGGTTTAACCGGTTATTCGAAAATGGCACTTTTGCAAAAACCGGCAAACGATTTTAAATAAAAAAACCGGTTTACGGTTTTTTGGTTTCGGTTTTGAACACCCTAGTTATAATAGATCAGAGTCGCGTAGGGTAATTAAAGCTCTGCTTAAACCCCAATCATAATGTTCAAATGTTTCAATACAATCGTATCTGCAAACGTGTGTGTGTTGTTCTTCTTGCACCATACAAAGTATCACTAGGTTTTTCTCTTACAACGTCGAAACTTCAAAACCACCAGTGCTAACAGTTGGTGGTAATGTTATTCTCAGCACGTGCAATTGCAATTTAAACAAAATGATACAACTGAGTATTGTAACATTTCTGCCAACCTCCCTTTGCGCTGCCAACGCTTAGAGCATTACATCTGGACGGACAGCAATAGAAACAGCCGAGATGTTAAATATTGCTCGAGTTCTACTGCGGCCTTCAAGAAGTTTATTGCAAATATGTAATAATCTATTTTAGTAGTGGTCATTCACATTTTGGGAGAAAGCTAAGAAATTTAGATCAAATTGGGAAACAAATACACACATATATTCTGCCAATGAGACAAAAACAGAATGACTATTCCAAGTTATGGGACAGTGACCAATATCTGATATTTAGTATTTCGAAAACTTTATGTAACGGATTTATTTCAATAAAAAAATAAAAATTATTCAACCAAACCATCGTTATATATATGTGACCCGGTCTATGATAAGGTGGCTTATGACTCAAAATATTATTGTACATTTTTTTTTTGGTTCGGATAGTTTTTGAGACGCTCTTTCACATGGTGAAAAGCAGAAAGTCCTAACTTGCTTAGAAGTGTACTAAAAATGTAGAAGAAGGAAGAGCACAAATGAAAGAAAAACAGAATTTTATTGATTTTTTTTATTGACTTCTCGAAATTTTGTTTTTGAGTCATAAGCCACCTTTTCATAGACCGGGTCACATATGTTGGGCTTTTTATGGTACCGAGGTAGGTACCTAGACCAGCTTGACATTCGTATGTTGAACAGATTATCCAAAAGTGGTGCCTGCTGTATATAGTAAATATTAATCTAGTATATGTATATCTGCAGTATTACTGAATCAGTAGTCGTCGAACCTCCTCTCCTCTTTTGTATTCTACGTCTTATCTTCTATTTAGTGTAACACTAAATTTATTAACATTACAACAATATGCATTTGTAGATCAGCTGTACTTGGTACTCACAACAGCATGGATCATTTGTCTGTCGTAGTACACTGATTTCTCAAATTCCACTATTTGCCATTTCAATTGTATATGTTCACAATAATTTCCATTTAATTTGTTGCGAGCATTACGAACAAACTACAAGCTGCCTGATGTTTCGACATTTGACTGTAAATGAATGCCAGTCAGTATCTACATTTCTAATGAACTTCTAGTGAATGGTGCATTAATTGTTTCACAATTTTAATAAAATTATTCTAGGAAATTGTCGTGAAATAAAGATACTTTGAAGTATAATTGGGAGTTTATCTTAACGAATTTGTGGAAATTACCCGGAAAAGGTGACGCTATTAGAATGAAGTCTACAGCAAAATACACATGCATGTTGAGTATGTGAAAAGTTGTGTAAATGCCAGAAATGTTGTGAAGCAATTTATTACAAACTAAAAATAAATATGAATAATGTGCAATTAATAATAGGGGTTTTGGAAACGAACTACTACTGTGTTGGTAGATGAACACATATCAACAGAGCTGTTACGAATTTTTATTAATGCTGTTTTATATAAGTATTAAGTATAAGTATTAATAAACTGTGACGACGAGAGTTTCAATAAACAAATTTTACATTTGACATGGAAAAAGGTCAGCGGTTATATATCTAGTTTAACTTAAACGACTTTTCCCTTTGTTTCCCATTAATAAGATAAGATATGATATGGTGGGGAATGCCGGAATATATCAAATTTTATCTCTATAGCTTAATATTAACCAATTTAAAGACTTTAAGATTGTAAGGACGGTGGGTGTCGCTATAGGAGGAGTCTAAATATGTTCAAAGATTAAATCTTATATGGGAATTTCCAGCGGAAGGACGGACGATTTTATAGTAAACCAGTACAGAAATTTCAGTCAGGTAAACTGACTGATAAATACCATCACCCAATATAAGATATTATTTAAGACTTGAGTTATTGAAACTAAAAGATTATCAATTAAAATGAAATTACTTATGTATTATTTTTGCCTGCTCCTGGAGCAAAACCATGTAAAATTTTACTTATTTGCATATGAGGTACAATTAGGGGCCGCACAGCGTATGTTATTTTTTTTTGGAAATCAACGTTCACTGAACGCTTACCTTGGAAAAATTTGTCTGAATTTATTGTGCATACAAAAATGATATGCCTGTAAAAGGAGTTATATCTGTTATTTAAATGTGGGTACCAGAAGGGTTATGTCAAATAGTTAGGGTCGCTGAGGTTTTGCCTTTTATTACAATATAAATTAACTGACCAAATTTGGAAGTTAAGGGAGAAATATTAATTTTCCAAAAATAGGTCATTTTGTATGGGAGGTACCAGAAGGAGTGATCCGATATAGTCCATATTCATTCCTGATTTATATTTTCATCACCGTACAACTTACGCATAATTTTACTGAATTCAGTGTACTTACAAAAAAGATATGTATGTAAGACTGTGGGGGTGAGTTCGGTCATTTGTATGGGAGGTACTAGAAGGGGTGTGTCAAAAAGTTAGGTTTTCAAGGGTTTTGCCTTCTATATCAATATAAAAGAATCGACCAATTTTCATTACCCCCCAAGAGTCCGTTTGTAAGTTATGGGAGACATTTTAATTTTTCAAAAATAGGTCATTTTGTATGGGAGGTACCAGAAGGCGTAAACCGATATAGTCCATATTCATACCTGAGGCCAATTTTCATAAGCGAACATCATACGCAAAATTTGAGTGAATTCAGTTTACTTACAAAAAAGATATGCATGTAAAACTATGAGGGTCAAGTCGGTTATTTGTATGGGAGGTACCAGAAGGGGTGTGGCAATGGTTTCGGTTTTCTTAGGGTTTGTCTACTTTTGCAAGATAAATAATCTGACCAAATTTAAATATCCTCCCGGTTGTCTGTTGGGCAGCTATGGAAGAAATATTAATTATCCAAAAATAGGTAATTTTGTATGGGAGGTACCAGAAGGGGTCGGGCTATTTTGCCCATTTACAATCCCATAAGTTCGTTTTGAAAAATATTAATACTGGTAAATTTTCATACCGATCCGTTAAGGGTTTACTCGAGTTATCCTGCTGACCAGCCATCCAGCCAGCCATCCAGCCAGCCATCCAGCCAGCCATCCAGCCAGACAGACGGACACAGCTCAATCGTCTTAAAAAGTTCTGAAACGAATTTGGCGAAATTTGAAAAACAGATTCTTGTAGTGCTCAGCAGCACCTACAAAAAAAATAGTAAAATTTTCCACGTATTGTTTTTTTTGTCGCTCTGTATTATCGATAGAATAATGCGTGTGTCCGAAACGTGTGTCCGCAACGCACATTTAGATTAAAGTAGCATAAAAGGCAAACATTTTAAATGTGAAGTCAGTTGTTTATAAATCCCCAACATGTCTTCTTTATTTTACAGAAAAGAATATGTTGGTCACATAAGAAATTTCGCTAAATTTCACAAATTTTCATAAACACTTCAAGTTGCTGTGGAAAATTGTGTGTGTCCGTAACGCACTTTGTGTTAGTCATAATTTTAAATACAACATTTTAAGTAAAGTTTCATTAATAGAACATTATAGTACTGCCCAAAATCTACATTTTTTAATATGAACATTATCTACAAAATATTTTAACTTTTCGAGAAAACTACAAAATAAGAAAAAAAACGTGCGTCCGCAACGCTAGGAAAAATACCCATATATCAAAGTGCAACTTATGTTCTGTTATATAAAAGGCTTGGGTGACTGACTGATCACACCCCAGCCCAAACGGCAAAAGCAAGGCCCTTAAAATTTGGTACGTAAGTTTCTTTTATGACGTAGTCGCGCACTAAGAAGGGAAGCAAAAGAGGCGTGGCACTGCCTCATACAGCTTAAATTTGTAAATGGCTGTGCCTCATAAGCCCTTTTAGGTACGAAGTAGAGATTTGGTACATATGTTAGTTGTACAAGAAAAACTTTGTTTGTGGAAAGTGCCACTCCCCTTTTTACAGAAGTCATTATATGGACCAAATAAATAGAACGATTGCAATAAAATTTTCTCACTATGGTACCGTGGTACCACCCATACAAATTGAAATTTCAATCGGTCATATCTCACAAGCCTATAGAGTTATGAATATGAGATTTGCAACATATGTTACTGGTATAAAGAGGTTTACGTCTCGCTGGGCGGTGTCACAACCCTTTTGAAAAAATCATTATATTAGGCTACCGATTGTAATAAAATTATCACAATATCTATCATATGACCGACTGATCACTCCCCAACCAAAGCGGGCAATAAAGGGATGAAACTGGTACTAACGTTTAGGACCAATTGCTATAGAATAGTTGTGCGATACGAAGAGATTTTTCGAAATTCGTACTTTAAGGCGTAAAAAATCCGAAAAGTAATAATCCTGGTAGATCACCGAGACAAATGGGCATGAATTAGAGAGCTACATCGAGGATTTTTTTTCAAAATTTTTACCTTAGCGATATTTGTACTTTTATTGGTAAAAAGGCCAAACAATAATATTTATAGTTATTAATTAGCAGGGCAACCGGAAATATGCCCTAAAAATCGTGTTTTATGCGCATAAAATATGACCTGAAAAATGGCAAAATAAAATCAACAAAAACATGCTCTAAAAAATTAAAGTCACACAATTTTTTTCATATGAATTAGAAATATTTTTATTTAAAGTAAAAAAAAAACAGTTTAAAAATTAAAAAAAAAAAACAATATTATTTTAAATTTAGACTTTGCAAGTATTTTTGGTAAATTTATATACACAAATGTTGAGTAAGTAAAATAAAATAGAAATAAATATTTAAATTTTATTTTTTAAGGAACAATTAAAAAAATATCACATGAATTTATTTAACATTAAAGTAACAAAAATCTTAAACCATGTTTCCTAGGTATTACGGTGTTTTTGTATGTTGAGCATCTTATTGGAGGTTGTTGTTGCAATAAACTACAAAATATTGAGATAAATTATCGAACAAAAAACTTTGTCTATTACAACGTAAAATGTTTTTGTACATTGAGAATGATCTTTCGACATCCACAGATGTAATTAGAGCGAATTTAAGGGACAGTATTTCCTTTACTTCGTATTTTGGTGTTAATGTTGGCGCAGATCCACACAATTCTTTACAAATACACTTCTTCCAAGCCAACGTTTTTTTGATATAATTTGATTAAATTTTTTTTACTATTAAATTTATTTCGGAATCCGATAAATTACACTATGACACAATTTGATGGTCATTGTCTCGGGGGTGAACCAAACCAATTTCAAACGATAGCATTTGACCTCAGTAACAAAACCCTAAACTCCATTTTGCTCCACTACGTCACAAATATTTTTTACAGTGGTTTAAAGTTTGATTTTTTTGGTCAAAAGTCGAATCGAAGAATATGAAAAATCATCTGTAAAAATAGGTTTGGGGTATTTCATGTCTTCGGAGACCTATATTAAAACAATCAGGGGAATATTTTCTCGGAACATTTTAACCCTCTAGCTCCGACTCGTGTGGGACATTTTTGGCCCAATTTTAAAAAACTGTTTAAAAGTCAACTTTGGATGGAGGTCAAGGATTAGAATCTTCGATAGAAATATTCTCCGGAAAATTTCACTAAGAGTCACCGAAGACAAATAACCTCTACGAGTCAAAGGTTCCAAAATAAAATCAAAATGAAATGTTAATGAAATGTTAAAAAGTCTATTTTTGAGCAAACAGTGCAACGCACTTTTTTGGGAGTGAACCAAACCAATATCAAACGATAGCATTTGACCTCAGAAACAAAACCCTAAACTCCATTTTGCTCCACTACGTCACATTTTCCTCGAAACATTTTAACCCTCTATCTGGCACCCATTTTGAACATTTTGAGAAATTTGACTTTTAATCTGTTTTTCAAAATGTATCCTAAGGGTAGGAGCTGGAGGGTTCAAATGTTCTGATGAATTGTTCCTCTGAAAATTTTAATGTTTGTCTCCGCAGACATGAACTATACCAAACCTAATTTTACACAAGATTTTTCATTTTCTTTTATTTGACTTTTGATTAAAAAAATCCAACTTTAACCCACTGTTTACAAAAATTGTGACGTAGTGGAACAAAATGAAGTTTAGGGTTTTGTTACTGAAGTCAAATGCTATCGTTTGATATTGGTTTGGTTCACTACCGAAAAAGTGCTTTGCACTGTTTGCTCAAAAATAGAATTTTTAACATTTCATTTTGATTTTATTTTGGAACCTTTGACTCGTAGAGGTTATTTGTCTTCGGTGACTCTTAGTGAAATTTTCCGTATAATATTTCTAACGAAGATTCTAATCCTTAACCTCCGTCCAAAGTTGACTTTTAAAAAGTTTTTTAAAATTGGGCCAAAAATGTCCCATACGGGTGGCAGCTAGAGGGTTAAAATGTTCTGAGAAAATATTCCCCTGATTGTTTTAATATAGGTCTCCGAAGACATGAAATACCCCAAACGTATTTTTACAGATGATTTTTCATATTCATTGATTCGACTTTTGACCAAAAAAATCAAACTTTAAACCACTGTAAAAAAAAATTGTGACGTAGTGGAGCAAAATGGAGTTTTGGGTTTTGTTACTGAGGTCAAATGCTATCGTTTGATATTGGTTTGGCTCACCCCCGAAAAAGTGTGTTGCACTGTGTTATCAATCAATTTAAAAGTGTCGCCATTCACCTGAACTTGTTCAATAAGCGTAAGACCTGATGTTTGCAAATTTTTACTATGTTTTGCATAAAAACCGTAATTTGAAGCAATACAAATCAAGTCAGATCAAGTTTGGGGGTCTGTCAAGACATCCTTTGCAGATTTAATGGATTGTGCATCCTCATCGTTTAATTAACTTAGGACCTCTGAAATGTCTTAATAATTGTTGGCATAGTAGTTAACTGCTTCAAGCCATGTTCCCCATCGTGTTGTTATAGCATCTGGAGGTAATGGAAGGTCTGGAAACATTTATTTAAAATGTTCCTCTCTACATGGAGCTTTCAAAAATACATTCTTCACATTAGCAATACTTTTATTTACGTTTTTATATAAATTCCTAATACATTCACACAATCGATGGACACCATGAGCAATACATGTCACATGCGTCACTTTCGAATAAAATGCCACTTAGTCCTTTCCAAGACTGCTGTATGTAGTAAAAATTTCTCACTTGCAATTTCCTTAATACACCTTCTAAAATGTTTGCCACATATCTGCCTGTTGCATCTATAGTTTCATCGAATGAGATCCATATAAATTGATTTTTTAGTTTTGCTCGTATATTGTCTATGCAGTCGTTGTATACATGGTAAAATTTTTACGCCTCTTGGGACATTTTAAGCACCATGCAGTCGTTGTATTCATTTTTTAAATGTTTAGTTCGAAGAACTGTTTCGGATGGCACCTGGTAGTCCTTGTATTCCTCAAATAGTGTTCTTATATTTTGATTTCTCATTTTGTAAAGTGGAATGTCAGCAGATACAAAAGCTCAGCGCAGTTTTTCTTGAAAATCATGTTCTTTTGAGAGTCTACCGGAACATTCTGGCAAAAATAATTGTTTGGTCTGCTTATTTTTACTATTTTCAATAACTTTGCTGCAGATTTTAGAATAGAGGAATCCACCATCAGCTCGTAAGTCAGGAAACTTTTCTGCAACCGCCTTTAGTTTTGCCGCCTTTGTCGGCAGCATTATGTCCAGAGTCGAAATCGGTGGCGGTTGAAAGTACATCTTTTCTATGTTTTGTTTACTTATTTAATAAGAAAGCGCGAAAAACAGGATTAATAAACGTGTAACATTTCACAGTTTTGTAAAACATGTAGTAGATTTGGTTGTTACATTTTAAAAAACCAAAGTTGCAAAGACACTTGTTTTTACGAACAAGAAAATAATGTGAAAAACATAAAATATGCTTAAAAAGGGATATTTTTGAAAAAATATGGCCTAAAAAATATAAATTATGCTTGAAAAAAGGATGTTTTTTAAAATTATGCTCCTAAAACCAAAATTTGCCGAAATATGACTTTATGGGTAAAATATGCTCTAACAAATAGGTCTCAAAACACTTGAAGGACCATGAAACATGTAAATACATTACCCATTTGTTAATATCTCGTTGTAAAAAAAACATGCTGTAGCTTATTTCCGGTTTATAGAATATTTGAGCAATTCGAATGGATTTTTCGAAATTCGTATCTTTAAGGCAAAAAATATAAAAAAGTTACCTTTACATGGGTTATGTTATGTTGTGTGTGGAGTAATTTAGCGCAAAGAACAGATTTTTCTAAATTTGGACTGGCACCACTATGCAGACCAGACAACTACAGGTAAATAAATTGAAATTGGTCAGGTATTATGAAATAAATTTATGTTTGCATTTTATTGTAAGTAGCGGCGGAGCAACGCAAGCCGGGAAAGCTAGTTGCTTACAATTTTGTAGCATTTTATAATAAATCCTGCAAATATATTTATGAAATGAAGTACTTTTTTTCACTTAACATACAGATGTTTCTGTTTCTTTCTTATTTTTGTCGTAGTAATATTTTTCAAAAACTACTATCGGGATTACATACGGGCTACATGACCACGCCCCTCTTGGTACCTCCCATACAATTGTACCATTCTTCCCACTCTAGAAATCAAGTAATGATATCAAAATACCCTACACAATCGTGTCCAAATTCTGTTATTAGTAAAGGTATAACAGGGTAAAGTTTTGGAAAAAAAAAAGCTGGAAATCTAGCCACGTCCTTTTCTGGTACCTCCCACACAAATGTACTATTCCACCCACTTTAGAAATTGAATAGTAATATACACAACATTCGTGCCCAATTTATGTATGTATTTAGTAAAGTTATAACAGGATAAAATGCGACCGGGATTTCCCCGGATATCATTACGCTTATTTACTGAGTCAATATCAAAATGTTTGATAAGTTTAACTCCACTGGAACCATAAATTATTTAGAGTTCCATATTTGTATCATAAAATTACCAATTATTGACTATTTTCTTGTCCATTACTATCTACTTCCGTCTCTCGATGTTTTGTTTATCTTTCATATGTGCTTTCATATAAATGGATCAGCGATACCATGTCCATGAGTTGATGAATACTTACTTATTGATAGGCAAATATTCAAAAACAATATTTTTAAGCCGATTGACTGATATAACTGATTTATAACTTGCCTTGTTGGTGTACTGGGTGATTGTACCTCTTGGAGTTTGGTCTGAGTGTTGAAAAAACATTTCCACTCTTTATTCCAAGGAGTACGAATCGCAAAAAAATCATTTCATATTTCACAATTACCCTATAAAATAAGCGTTAAATCTAATTGTCGCGATTCCACCTTTAGCCATTTCGCCTGGGTGATGGTAACAGTTTCATCCCATTTCCGGTTTTGTCCTCCTAAAAATTTGAAATTCCTTTATATCAAGCAATTCTCCATAAACTGAATATTCGCCCCAATACTTTAGGCATTTGGTCTGGGTGATGGAACGAATTTGATATGAATTCACAGCGTACAACTACTTACTAAAATAAATACTCCGCCCCATATTCGCTATTCTAACTTAAGCCGTTTGGTCTGGGTTTGGTTTTTCTTTAAGAGGTAATAATTTTGAAAGATCTCCTCATGCAGCTCGTCCTTTAGAAGTTGGTCTGGGTGATAGTAAAATGTTTACTCCTTTTGGAACATTTTAAGCACTAAACAAATTTTGAAAAATTTCTTCGGATATGGATTAGTGCGATTAGAGCTTTAGTCGTTATTTTTACCCCTAAAAGGACGAATTTCAAAAAATCACTTCGTGCAGCTCTCTATTTCAATAAAGAGATCACTCAATGATATCGGTTTTATCCCTTTCTGGCCTTTTTACCCCAAAAAGTACAAATTTCGATAAATCCCTCCTAGCATCCTTCTTGTTCTTGAAGAGATTGCTCATATACATTTGCACGATGATAGCTTTCGCCATTTATCCTGGATAATACCAGTTTTCTCATTTGTTAGACCTTTTTCACCCTTAAATAACGAATTTGAAAAAAAATCCCTTCGTGCTCCTCTCTAAGTCTATAGGGAGATTGCTCATATACAGGTTCCACAATGATAGATTGTCGTAGTATTGACAACATTTCGGATAAACCACAAGATTTTTAGAGTTAATGTATTGTTTCATTTCATATTTGTTTGTTTGTATTAAAATTAAAACAATATATTTTAATAGATAAAGCTATTTTTTTTTTTTTTTGTTTTGGACCGGGATTTCCCAGGATCCCGGGAAAAATGCCGGGAAATCAAAATCACTATCTGGTACCTACTAAAATTTCTTTTCCTGTTAAATTTCTGTCGACTGAATCTTTCTTACTTGATTTTTATAGAGCTGTTTACACTAAAATATGACTTCTAGATACATAAATTGGGAAATGTGGGCGTTGCCATATTCTGCCTATAACGAACATTTAAAACTAATAGGCAAATCGGTTCACGAATTCTTAAGAGATGTGATAACTTAGTTTTGTTTATATATGTAGATATTATAGGTATCTATGTAGCCGATATATCGCGTATTCCCTGGGTAATGTCATGCGCCAATTGTGAGCCATGCTGATGCATGCTATCAGAAGTTACTGAACCTCAACAGAACTGCTCTCTATGTTACATATTTTGATGATGGGCGGGACATCCATACAATAAAAGACGCAAATGACGCGAATTTGGACTTGGATTATAGTTGGTAGAAGACTTTTACTTCTGGTATTGCGGTTTTTGAGTGGAACCAGATTTCGAAAGAAATATATTAATAAGGCTGCCTTATTATCCCCTACCAAAAGACGAGAAACCAAATTCATAATGTGGTTATCAATGGAAAACATATTTCAAGCGGCATGAAAGTGCGTGTGATGTGTAGTGCAAATACAGACTTGGAACAAAAGCTTGTTGTAGCCAATGCACAGTGGTTCCTTTTTGGTTTTTTTGGAATTAATTCTGTAACTTTTGAACGGATAATGCTATCTTGATGAAATTTAAAGTAGTTAAAGCTGAGGTGTTTTCGAGATGATTTGGAAATATTCGGCTGCCGAGGTGGTGTGGGGGCCACTGCGTGGCCCTCCAAAGTTGGTCACCTCGGGTGTTTCAAAATTTCAAATGCTTGAGGAATGTGCATTTATGAACCGATTTAAAAGATTTTTTGCATTTAGATAGTGCTTCGAAAAACCTTCAAAAAACATGCTTACATGCACATGTTATCTCATTTAGGTCAAGAGATATTTGAGAAAATAAAAAAAATTGTGTCATTTTTGGACGTGGTAGATTTAGTATTTTTAAGAGTGTGAGCTCAGTTTTTCCTTGATTTTAAAGATATTTATATCGTTAGTTATCTTATAAAGTTTTGAATGAAATTGCTGAAAAAATAATTCAAATATTTTGTTCCAATCAAAAGTTATAAGCATCGCAAGTAAAAGTTTCCAAAAAAAGGCATATTTTAACTGTTTTTTGCAAAAAGGCGACTACATTCTTTCGTTTGTAAAAAAAATATTTCTTTCGGGAAGTGACAATTTCTTTATTATTCCTCATAGAAATGTTGATACAGATGCATTTAATGCTAAATTTGAATCAGTTAAGCAAAATGGTTCCCCGGCAAGGGAAGTCAAAAATACCCCATTTTTGAAAAAAAAAATTTTTTGTTTTTGAAAATTCTCAAATCGCAAAGCGCCAACGAGAAAGCTCATTATATATTTTTTTGACCACATATGTGGACTAGTTAACCGTAACGTATTTCAACATCCCTGCCATAAACAAAGACAGTGTGGCCATTTTAGTAAAAAATTCGGAATTTTGGAACATATTTTCCGCGTTTTGGGAATTTGGGTAGTTTGTTGTAAGATATGGCAACATATTGTTATTCGTTTTTTTAAGGACAATTTTATGTACATTATTCCAAAATTTCGTTAAGATATTTCAGTCCGTTTGGATTTTACGCTATTTCTCATATAAGATATTATTTCTCCAAAAAATACGTTTTGACCAAATTTTATATTTGACTCAGAATTATGTCCAAAATAAAATGTGCTTTTAATTAATTTTTGTAAATTATTAAACTTTATGTAATTCCCTTTCCATTGATATGCAATACTTGTATGTCAAGAGTTTATTTATTCTTTATAATTATAATCAAACTTCACTACCTCCGTAATAAAAGTATATATCGTGAAACACACATATATATGGGGGCTATATCTAAATCTGAACCGATATGCTTAGTTTTCTTACCACATCATAATAGTGTAAAAAAACTAAGATGTGAAAAGTTTTGTTAACACCAGAACAAAAATGTGGTTTTTGGCTACAATAATGTATAAAAGGTTATGCTAATTTGTATGGGAGGTACCAGAAGGGGCGGGGCAAGCGGACCCATTATTTCAGTATATACTACACGCTGTCAAATAATAATACCATCCAAATTTAAGCTTCGTAGAGCCCTCCATCAGAAAGTTAGTGACAATATAGTGGTTTTAGTGAAATAGGTAATTTTGTATGGGAGGTACTTGAGGGGGCGTGGCTATTTCGCCCATTTTCCAACCAACATTACGGCTAGTGAATTTTATGTCACTGGTAAATTTCTATTCAAATTGATTAAGAACTACTCCAATTATCGTCGTTACCATTTACCCAGCCGGCCAGACGGACATAGATTTATTGGGTTAAGAAGCCTCGAAACTTATTTTTTCCGAAGGAATCTAGGGTCTTAGTTATATGCACTGATGGGCTTAACTTCTTCCCGTATAAAATTATATATTTCCTATTCGATGTTACTGAGATTATACAAATTTTGTTCAAAATTTGTTAAAAATGGTAATAATAATAATAAAAATCAGCAAAAACATTATAATATTCTGGTACCTCCCATACAAATTAGCATAACCTTTTATACATTATTGTAGCCAAAAACCACATTTTTGTTCTGGTGTTAACAAAACTTTGCACATCTTAGTTTTTTTACACTATTATGATGTGGTAAGAAAACTAAGCATATCGGTTCAGATTTAGATATAGCCCCTATATATATGTGTGTTTCACGATATATACTTTTATTACGGAGGTAGTGAAGTTTGATTATAATTATAAAGAATAAATAAACTCTTGACATACAAGTATTGCATATCAAAGGAAAGGGAATTACATAAAGTTTAATAATTTACAAAAATTAATTAAAAGCACATTTTATTTTGGACATAATTCTGAGTCAAATATAAAATTTGGTCAAAACGTATTTTTTGGAGAAATAATATCTTATATGAAAAATAGCGTAAAATCCAAACGGACTGAAATATCTTAACGAAATTTTGGAATAATGTACATAAAATTGTCCTTAAAAAAACGAATAACAATATGTTGCCATATCTTACAACTAACTACCCAAATTCCCAAAACGGGGAAAATATGTTCCAAAATTCCGAATTTTTTACTAAAATGGCCACACTGTCTTTGTTTATGGCAGGGATGTTGAAATACGTTACGGTTAACTAGTCCACATATGTGGTCAAAAAAATATATAATGAGCTTTCTCGTTGGCGCTTTGCGATTTGAGAATTTTCAAAAACAAAAAAATTTTTTTTTCAAAAATGGGGTATTTTTGACTTCCCTTGCCGGGGAACCATTTTGCTTAACTGATTCAAATTTAGCATTAAATGCATCTGTATCAACATTTCTATGAGGAATAATAAAGAAATTGTCACTTCCCGAAAGAAATATTTTTTTTACAAACGAAAGAATGTAGTCGCCTTTTTGCAAAAAACAGTTAAAATATGCCTTTTTTTGGAAACTTTTACTTGCGATGCTTATAACTTTTGATTGGAACAAAATATTTGAATTATTTTTTCAGCAATTTCATTTATAAGCTAACTAACGATATAAATATCTTTAAAATCAAGGAAAAACTGAGCTCACACTCTTAAAAATACTAAATCAACCAAAAAATGACACAATGTAAGCATGTTTTTGAAGGTTTTTCGAAGCACTTTCTAAATGCAAAAAATCTTTTAAATCGGTTCATAAATGCACATTCCTCAAGCATTTGAAATTTTGAAACACCCGAGGTGACCAACTTTGGAGGGCCACGCAGTTGCCCCCACACCACCTCGGGAGCCGAATATTTTCAAATCATCTCGAAAACACCTCAGCTTCAACTATTTTAAATTTTATTAAGATAGCATTATCCGTTCAAAAGTTACAGAATTTATTCCAAAAAAAACCAAAAAGGAACCACTTTGCAATGGTAACGCTTGCTTTTTTGGAATTTGGAATAATTCGATAAAAAAAAAAACTAAATTACTACCAAAAGTCTACAATTTGAAAACATACATATATCGTTTGAGACAAATTTCATGAAACATTTTAGATTTTATTTAGATTTTAGATATCAAAAACTCCTAACTTTGATGGTCGAACTTTTGCGTTTATGAGGTTAGGAAAAAACCAGTTTTGTGTTGAGCTAACAAAATATATAAGAAAAGAGTAGTTCGATCACTTAACCCCGACACTTTTTTTGTGTGCTATGTAACTTAAGACAAAAAAAATGATGAAAAACTGATTTTCCAGGGTCCCACTCAATTAAAATAGAAAATGCAGCTTTCTTGTAATGCCTTTATTGTACTCGGCTTAACAGCTTTGCTGAACACTAGGATATTCGGACATTTATATGGTCAAAATCCCTGAAAAAGGCACAGAAAATGGCAAAAAAAATAATATATGAATCAAGTTAATAAACTGTCTAGATAAAAACATTTTTGATAATCTGCTCTTTAGGAATTCGAATATTTGTTTGCCAAGATGCTTAAATTCTATATTAAGATTTATTGCCTCAGCTTGGTTTGCGGAAGAGTAAATTTTAAAGTTTATTACGTACCAACTCGTAGCGTGGCGGATTTAAATCTCTCATACACGTCTTACCGCGACGACATTAAACTATTCATCACATGCACGAATGCAAGAACAATAACATATAAATCGAAATATAAGCTCTTAGGTGAAAAAATGTAACAGTTAGTTAAACAGACTATATTTTTAGTTCATTATATTAATCTATTGTTTTTTTAATTGACAAAAGTACTTGTATGTCCACAAATCAAATACAAATTTGGTTGTATTATTTTTTTGCATCAGCACTAAATTTTATTGTGTTTTTTTTTGTAATATTATTTTGCTAATCTAAGAAGAAGCTATCCCATACCTCATTCATGGGGTGTAAAGGGTAATTAAGTTTAAGTTAAGTAAGGACAAAATATACAATCTATCGCTTACATAAGTGGCTAGCAACCTTTTTCTTCATAACCAAAATATAGCATTTCCTCATATATCATTCAATTCATTTTAATTCCAATGCAGTTTCTCTACCCTATTCCCCAGTGCTACAAGGATAACACCCAAGTTTTATTTTACTATTTTCAATTTCCTGTACAATGAACTGTTCTCACGCGACATTATCCTTCAAATGTCCTTGCGTGCGTTGTTGTGCATCCGCCAACACTTTTGCACCGAGGCATCAAGACGAGATATTTTCTAACAACTTAAATATTTCACCGCATTTTAAATAAGCGCCCATGGAAGGCAGATGAAAACTCCTTTAACGTACACGGCATCCTATGCTTTTCATCCTGTCGGCCTGCCCCATCGTCGTCATTCTCCGGGTAACATTAGGATAAATGAATGATGCATTCACGTTACGCTCCTGTCCTGCCCTTTGCGAAGAGAACCATTGTTGAAGAACATGGAACATTTATATCCACTATGGGCCAACATCACACTAGCCAGTATAACGGTGTTGTTAAATAGTAATAGTTTGTCGGGCACTCTCCTACTGCCATCACGTGTTGTGTCGCTTAGAAGGCGTAGTAGTAGGGATGCGTTGGCAAGGAGCTTTGCTCCAATGTTTTCTAATCTACAACTGACATATTGTGTTATTTTTAGTTGTTGGTATTTTTAGGGGCCTGGTTGCGGTTTGCTTTTACTTGTGAAGGTCTATTGTGGTTCATTCGCAAGAAAACCAAAATAAAGGTCATTTAAAGGACTTTGTTGGGGGGCCATTTACACTCGAAAGTAGATTATAGTTGTGGTTAAATTTAGTCGCCTAGAGACCACGAGACACGAAAGTTTTTAATAAGAGATAATATATACAACGAGAGCCCATATTCAAAATATGCTAGCTCAAATTCAGTCAAAACGAGTTTCTGATAGCATGTTTTGGTGGCTAGGAGTACCGCTTTTGACTAGTAAAAGTTGGAAATAAGTAAGGGAACAAAATTTCCATAATTCCAACTTTTTCAATTTTTATCGTCAGAGCGCACTGGTAAAACATCGTCGCAAAGCTATCAACTTTTGCAAATTTTTTTGAAATATGTGTACACACAAATTCAAAAAAAAAGTTTTTAACAAACCGCCCTAATGTATAACATATGACACATATTAAATTGGAACAAACAATAAATGAAATCTTTAAACAGCTGCTATGACATAACCGCTTAATATATATTAGTTCAATTAACTCCGGTTAAAGCGTAGGAACGTAAATTGTCTGCCTACACTTCTGGAACTTTATTTTACTGTTATGTCCGGAGGGATTTAGTTTGTCGAGTGCAGTACGTCCTGGTTAGATATATTGTCGAGCCACCAAATTCTCCCAATCTTCCGTAGACAACTGTAAAACTCTTGTCTTCTTTTGTTGACGCGGCAATTGCCGCGATTCAATGCTTCGCCTTGAATGTTAAGATTTATTTCGGAATATTTAGTAGCAGGCCGACAGATTTAGCGTTTTGGCCCAAAAGATCCAGTGAAAGGAGATATCATCAGCATAAGAAAGGTAGCCCTGGGATATTTTGAAATTGTTGGCGACAGCTAGTTGTTGTAAAGAAACCATATTTTAAATCCGTCATAGTGTGGTTTATTATTCTTCCCGATTTTTATACCCTCACCTTATATGATGAGGGTATATATCGTTTGATACTATAAAATTTGTAGTACATTTAATGAGACTTGTTAGTCCCCAAGTATCTTAATTCGTTTCGGGATTGAGATTGAGTCTTGTCCTTCTATCTCGCTGGCTTGGTGGTAAACCTTACTTACTAAGACGGCACTTCTTTGCAATCCTATTGCATTATACACCGCATGTAGAAAAATATTATAAGTGCTTCGATCTTTTTCGCTTCTTCTCCAGTTAGTCACACCAAGTTCTGCAAAGTTCTCTCCAACGGAGTTTTGGTCGCCCTCTTCTGCGCCGTCCATCGAATTCATTGTCGAAGATTTTTTCGAGCTGGAGCATTTTCGTCCATACATGACCTAAATGCACCTTAATGTGTCTGACCACGTCAGTGTCAGTGTACAGCTCATGGCATTCGACGTTGATATTCTCCGTTAACGATGATGGGACCATATATTTTTCGGAGTATTTTTCTCTCGAATACTGCCACAACCGATTCCTCCGCTTGTGTCATAACCCAGGATTCTGAATCATACATCAAGACAGGTAGAAACAGTACCTGGTATAGCTGGATTTTTGTTTGTCGAGAGAGAGAGAGCTCTGTCATTAAATCGCTTGCTTAGTCCGTAGTAGCATTTATTAGCAAGTAGGATTCTTCTCCGGATCTCGAGGCTGACATTAACATATTTGTTTTGTTAATGGCGGCGCCTAGGTATATAAAATTATCTACCACCTCGAAGTTATAGTTGTCAACGTTCACGTAGTTTCCCAAACGAGTAGATTCTGTGTTCGTTGAAACTAATAACTTCGTTTTGCCCTCGTTCACCATTAGACCTATTATCGCTGCACGTCATCAACGTACACGAATAGCATTTGGCTTTTGTTAAATATCGTGCCACTCGTGTTTACTGCAGCTTTCCTCATTGTCATCTCCATCACTATCTTAAAGATGTCACACAATAGGCCGTAGCCTTGTTTTAGACCTAGTCTAGTATAAAAGAGCTCCGTAAAGTCCTTGACAATCTTCAATAAAAACTTTGTCATTCCGCTGGAATACCAAACTCAGCCATGGCTTCGAGTAATTTTCTGCCGTATCGGGCTGTCGAAGGCAGCTTTATAGTCGACAAAAAGATGGTACGTGTCGATCTGATTTTCTTGGGTCTTTCCCAGGATTTACCGAAGTCTGAATAACTGGTCAGTTGTTGATTTACCAGATCTAAAGCCACACTGTTAAGTCCCGATTAGGTTGGATAACACTGGCTTTAGTCTTTCACAAAGGACCTTATATGCGATTTGAAGAAGGCTGAATCCACGGTAGTTGGAGCACACACTTGAATGACCTTTTTAAGTACAGGACATAATACACATAGATTGCAATCATCGGGCATGCACTTGTTATGCCAAAACGTGCGTAGGAACTGGTGCAACCTAGTAATCAGCTCCTTGCCATCGGACTGGAAGAGCTCTGCCGCAAGTCCGTTGGCACCGGCTGCTTTATTATTTTTCAGCCTCGATAATGCTCTTTTTACCTCGGCTTAACTTGGTGGTGGGCAATCTATGCCGTCGTCGACAATTGGCGTGATACCTTCACTTGCGTTGCCTTCTGGAACCAGCAGATGCAGGAATTTCGGGCCTCACATCTTTCCCTGTATCGCTCTATATCCTCGTTCTCCCGTTTCTTCATTTGGCGTTTTTTTTTTGCTTATATAGCTTTACCGCCTGTTTTACAGTCTCCTTGTGCGGTTCCCTAACATCATGGGTTACACTTGGCTGTAGCGTTGCCCTATAAGCGGCATCCTGTTCCCAGACGCTATGCGACATTCTTCATAGTACCAGGATTCGCGGAGTGCCGTTTATCATATACTAACAGGGTTGTTGCAGCGGTTGGCATTGAATGCGCAATATGCTGCCACTGTGTATCGGGAACGTCAGAAGTAGAGGCGTTGTGTCGTAGAAGTTGGCAGAGCTGGTTGGAGTAGGCAGTGGCTATCTTTGGGGTTTGAATCTTCGCGATGGCCGGTTGCTATGTGTTTGGTTACATGAGTTTTTCGCTCTGCTCAATCTTTTGCGCACCTTGGCTGCAACCAGGTAAAGATCCGAGGCAATATTAGAATCACGGATCACACGCACTTCGATGACACTAGATGCATGCCTACCATAAATTACCACATGATCACTTCGATTTTTGGTGTTTTGATCGGGAGATAGCCAAGTTGCCTTGTGGATATCTTTGTGCTGGAATCTTGTTCCACTCACTACCATGTTCCTTTCCGCTGCGAAGCTAACCAGCCTGTTAACAGAGTCTACCTTCCATGCATTATATATCCGGTAAATATGTATAATTATAATTCTATCCTAGTACATTTTGGCAATGTTACGTCGTAAACCTTCACACGAAATAATATTTTGACCGATAGCAAAACTAAAAATTTAATTAAAACTTAAATATCCAAATTTGTATTCGTATTATCCAAAGCAATTGAAGCACTATTCCCTAACAATTGTATTAAAATGTTGACCAAGAACTTGTCATTAACAATTAATTATGTATTCTATTGTTATTGGATGGATTGACCTAGATACACCATAATACTGGGCTTATGACGTATTATAGTATTAACAAATAGCGTGTTAACATGTGCCTATGTACATCGGGAAGTGGTCAAAATCACACAATTAACTTATCTATATATGTCATACATACATACATATGTATTTCCGATGAATTCACTGCGGTAAGCACTGTAAAACTTTTTGATGGTTTTTTAAAAATAAAACACACAATTGACATTCTTTGTGATATGTTAAAACGACACATGTGTATTTTTTGGGCGGGTAAAGAGACACTTCAATGACTAGCGATAGATGACGGCATTCGAAAAGTCAATGTTTGTCCAACGATGGCATTGTTAAAAAATGTTTAATGAATATAAACAAATATTACTCGACATTGTTTCAGTCAGTCAATAAATTGTCTTGACACTGTTGGAAAATTCTAATTTTGGTGGCAGTAAAACAACCAAATTAAATATCGCGCGAAGGCAACTGTTGCAATGCTCAAATTTGAAGCCAATAACTTTGCTGTTTATTTCAATTTACTTATCAATAGGTCGCATATTTCCAAAAATCGTATGTAGTGCACAACATAAATTTATGTATGAAACAATATTGTCAGTCAGGTGAACTGAATGATAAATACCCTAATCCTACATATTTTTTTAGTCCTTTTTTAAATTACATTGGAAGTACGTCAGAATGGCACAGAAATACGCCGAGACACCCCAACATAATTTTGGCAGTAAAACACAGCGGTATTCTCCGTTTTAAAAGATTAGGTCAAATTAAAGAGATATTCCATTTTTAAGCTTTTACCTTTTAGCTTGTATCTGTTTGGAAGTTATGGGAGAAATATTATTTTTCCAAAAGTAGGTAATTTTGTGTGGGAATTACCAGAAGTGGTCAGTTCATTCCAGAGTTAGATTTTCATAAGCGTTTATCTTTAGTAAGATTAAGCAATGAGGCTGAATTCTGACATTTTTATGGGAAGAACCCGAAGGAATATGGCAAATGTTTCGGTTTTCTGATATTCTGCCTACTACATTTATAACTACAATCGAAAAAATTTAATACTGGTATATTTTCATAAGGAACAGGAAAAGTTAATATGTAGAAAAATTTAAAACCAAAAAATTTATATAGGCATTTTATGCTGAAATTAAAAATTTTAACGATTGAGAGTATGCTAATTTTAGGGAATTGTAATTTTTCGAAGACTCCGTTTTAAACTGAAGAAAAAACATTATAATCCAAATACAATTTGCACCTAGTTTCTTGTTGGACTTCTCTACCACAATGTAACAAAAATGTTGTCACGTGTAGAAATTGAAACGCAGCCGGTAGGATTCGAACCTACGCTCCCAGAGGGAATCTGATTTCGAGTCAGACGCCTTAACCACTCGGCCACGACTGCTTGTACTAGTGACCTTTCCAACCTGTGTCGTGGACGACTAATTGTGCGAGAGAAAAATATGAAATTATGAAATTCTTTCGGCGCACGCTCGTACATTTGTTAATATTATTGAATATACATTTTGCTATTTCTGGCACCACTGGATCGTCATGATCTATTTACGGCTGTGTACAGCCAATGAAGTGTTCACACATATTTTTCTTTGAGTGCCGCCAAAAATAGAACACTCTCTCTTTGCGGTGCTTCGGTGCTTTGCTTTCTCCATACACCCATGGTGGTCTGTGTACGAGCTATCCGTCTGTCTGTCCAAGATAGATGCTATGTCAGTTGGAATTGATGGCCTTAGTACAGCTCGTTTCCCTCCCCCCCTGACACAGTGACAACTACAGCAACGACATGGTAGTATAGGTAGGTACTAAAAATTCATGACGTAACGATGCCTTTTCCTCTTCCTCCTGCTCCAACCATATAAACACAAATGTGCAGCAACTGTGATGCACCCGTTATGCGGCTGTTTACATTTTCAAAATGGCGCTTATTTCGCATGTGGGAGTTAGGGATTTTCATGTGTTTCCTTTCGAATGTCCTCCCTTTGTACTGACGTACATATGAAATGGGAATAGAAACTAAATAAACGAAGTTCTTGTGTCGAAATGTGAAATAAACACGATACAATTTGGGCGGGTGTGTTCACACGTCGTTTAACGAGGTCTAGTGGAAAAGTTTGGTAAAAAGAAATAGAAAGATGATAAACATTTTCTTTTAATACTTTTAAAGTTTAAAAACAATCGAACCAATATTTGACCTCAAATACATTCTGTTTTCATTGGGCGTGGCATTCAGTTGTAAATATAAATAAATAATTACTTTTGAATGAAGAACCAGGTCACTATCCAAGAATGTACTGGCATAGTACTGGAAATATATGTTGATAAATCTTACTTAGCAGGTGTGACGCCTACTATTTCTGTCACTTTCTCTTTTTGATCGATGAACACATTTTACACCTGACGATCGCCCTCACTACTATAGTATATAGAGAAACAAAAGATTCATGGACCACCAACAGTTGAGACACCCTAGAGGTGCTGATGTTCATTCTCAAAATATGAGTGTTTTTATAAGGGCGGGCGATAGTGCGAGAAAAGAGACACCAAACTCTCTCTGATCAAGGTATATGGTTTGTTGTTTTTTATGTTTGTTTTGTTTTCTTCTTCTTTCTTTTTGTTTGCTCCTCTGGGCTATGGTGGAAGGGTTGGAACCTTCTGAGATAACCGCGAGCTGCTGGAAGACCCACCTTAGCGCCATTGGGGGAGTTCGTAATACCTTTATCCTTTTATAGCTTTACTAAATAAAGAATTTGGGCACGATCGCGTTGGGTGTATTGATATTATTACTCCATCTCTAAAGTGAGCACAATCTCGTTAGGTCTATTAATAATATTGATCGATTTCTAAAGTGGGCGGTACCAGATGTGTGTGGGAGGTACCAGTTGGGGCGTGGCTAAACTTCCAGTTTTTTTTCTCAAACACTGTATCCTGCTATAGCTTTACTAAATAAAGAATTTGGGTACGATCGTGTTGGATTTATTGATATTATTACTCCATCTCTAAAGTGGGCGGAAAGGTACATTTATATGGTAGGTACCAGAACGGACGTGGCTAGACTTCCAATTTTTTTTTTCAAAAACTTTATCCTGTTATAGCTTCACTAAGTACAGAATTTGGGTACGATGCCATTGGGTGTATTGATATTATAACTCGATTTCTAAAGTGGGCTGAATGATGTATTTGTATGGGACGTACCAGAAGGGGCGGGCCATGTTGCCTATTTGCAATACCGTAAGTAGTTATGGGGAAATATTTAATCGCTCAAAATTTCAAAACATTTGGTTGTGTCATTCGAAAGTAATCGTGTTTACCAACCGGACAGCCAGACAGACAGACGGACATGGCTCAAACGACTTAAAATGTCATGAATCGAATTTGGTTCAAAGAATCCTAGGGTCTAAAGTGGCTTGTTCTATGTGTTACACTTGTGTCGTATCAAATGATATATACCCTCCTACAAGTAGGGTGAGGGTATAATGAAGGATTTATCAAGCCACCAGTTAAGGCCTATGGATTGCGTGAACACCATTCACCAACAAACAAAGTGCAGGAAGCCCCGGAGCAATATTCGAATTACGAAAGTCAATACACCAGAGCTTCTTCAAGTAAATATATTCATAATGGATTCAAACTGAACTGGAATCTGGACACTCAGTCCAGAATCAGCTAAACGTAAACTGTACTAAACTGCAATAGAAAGGCTTACGGCCTCAACTGGGGAATCAACCCCAACAATGTAAAATGCTTATACGACTTTGTTATTAAACCAATCCTATTTTATGGCTCGTCATTTTGGTGGCCAGCGCTAGAGAAGGCAATTATGATAATAGGGCACTTAGAACTACTGTTTACGATTCGTTACCCTCAGATATTGAGGCGAAGAAGACAGCACACAGTGGTTCCTTTTTGGTTTTTTTTGGAATTAATTATGTAACTTTTGAACGGATAATGGTATCTTGATGAAATTTAAAATAGTTAAAGCTGAGGTGGTTTCTAGATGATTTGGAAATATTCGTCTCCCTAGGGGGTGACCAAAGTTGGTCACCTCGGGTGTTTCAAAATTTCAAATGCTTGAGGAATGTGCATTTATGAACCGATTTAAAAGAGATTTTGCATTTGGATAGTGCGTCCAAAAACCTTCAAAAAACATGCTTACATGTACATGTTATCGCATTTAGGTCAAGAGATGTTTGAGAAAAAAAAAAAATTTTGTAATTTTTGGACGAGTTTAATTTAGTATTTTTAAGGGTGTGAGCTCAGTTGTCCCTTGATTTTAAAGATATTCATATCGTTAGTTAGCTTATAAAATTCTGAATGAAATTGCTGAAAAAATAATGCAAATATTTCATTCCAATCAAAAGTTATAAGCATCGCAAGTAAAAGTTTTCAAAAAAAGGCCTATTTTTACTGTTTTTTTTGGAAAAAAGGCGACGATATTCTTTCGTTTGTAAAAAAAAATTTCTTCCGGGAGGTGGCAGTTTCTTATACAAAAAAAAATTTTTACAAATTTTATTCAATATTTGTTCAAAATTGTAATAATAACACACAAAAGCAACAAAAACATATGAATATTGCATTAAAAATCAAATTTATGACTTAAAAAACTAATTTGCTAGTGCGTGACACACTGAATTTGACCAAAATATTTAAACAATAAAATAAAAACACTTTTCTGATCGTAAGCCGAATTTGATGTATCATTTGATACACTTAACGTAAATTTAAAAATAATTTTGCTTAAAATATTTATGCAATAAGAGACATTTTTAGTACACATGAGACTAAAAAATCATTTTGCAGTCGTTACTTATTAATAAAACTTACAAGCCCATAGACTCTTTAATTAAGTTATTTATGATTTATAAATCCCTATGCACAGGAATGCGAGACAAATTACGAAAAATGCCTCTTATTGCAGAAATATGTTAAGCAAAATTATTTTTTTAAGTTAAAAACTTGATTTTTAATGCAATATTCATATGTTTTTGCTGCTTTTGTGTGTTATTATTACCATTTTTAAAAAATTTAGAACAAAATTTGTAAAACCTCAGTAACATCGAAGAGGGAATATATAATTTTATACGGGAAGAAGTTAAGCCCATCAGTGCATATAACTGAGACCTTAGATTCCTTCAGAAAAAATAAGTTTCGGGGCTTCTTACCCAATAAAGCTATGTCCGTCTGGCCGGCTGGGTAAATGCTTAAGACGATAATTGGAGTAGTTCTTAATCAATTTCAATAGAAATTTACCTGTGGTATAAAATTCACTAGTCGTGATGTTGGTTGGAAAATGGGCGAAATAGCCACGCCCCCTCAAGTACCTCCCATACAAAATGACCTATTTCACTAAAACCACTATACAGTATTTACCGCTTATATGCACTTCGTAATTTGCTCGACTTTTAGTGCTTATAAGCGGGAAATGCATTTACCAAAACTCGGTTACATGCATTTGCAGTGCATGTAGAAAAACTCGCTTAGTTGCATCGGTGGTGCTTATATAAAAAATATGTTATGTACATATGTATTTAGTAATACATGCACCAGAAGTTCAGAAACGTAAAATGTAATTGTAAAAACAGAATTTACAATTTCAAACAGAGATGGAACATCAGATATGCAAACGTACAAATGAGTCAAAAGGGGTGAAACAGTTTGCTATTTAATTGCGATGAAACAATTTTCGTACATTTTCCTTATTGATGGTGAAAAATTTAGACAGTGCATATATGAGAATTTTTTACATGCAATTTCTCAAAATCCTACATAATTTTGGTGCATAAATGCGAGAAATGCATATAGGCGAAATGCATATATTAAAAAATAAAAGTTCGGCTGCATATAAACGATAAATGCTTATAACCGGCGTGCATATAAGCGGTAAATACTGTATTGTCACTAACTTCCTGTTGGAGGGCTCTATGAAGCTAAAATTTGGATGGTATTATTATTTGACAGCGTGTAGTATATACTGAAATAATGGGTCCGCTTACCCCGCCCCTTCTGGTACCTCCCATACAAATTAGAATAACCTTTTTTAGATTATTGTAGCCAAAAACCACATTTTTGCTCTGATGTTAACAAAACTTTGCACATCTTAGTTTTTTTACACTATTTTAATGTGGTAACAAAACTTAGCATATCGGTTTAGATTTAGATATAGCCCCCATATATATGTGTGTTTCACGATATATACTTTTTTTATAGAGGTAGTGAAGTTTAATTATAATTATAAACAATAAATAAACTCTTTACATACAAGTATTGCATATCGTTGGAAAGGGAATAACATAACATAACATAACATACAAAAATTAATTAAAAGCACATTTTATTTTGGGCATGATTCTGAGTCAAATATAAAATTTGGTCAAAACGTATTTTTTGGAGAAATAATATCTTATATGAAAAATAGCGTAAAATCCAAACGGACTAGAATATCTTTATGAAATTTTGGAATAATGTACAAACATTTTGGAATAATGTAAAAATTGTCCTTAAAAAAACGAATAACAATATGTTGCCATATCTTACAACAAAATACCCAAATTCCCAAAACGGTGAAAATATGTTCCAAAATTCCGAATTTTTTACTAAAATAGCCACACTGTCTTTGTTTATGGCAGGGATGTTGAAATACTATACGGTTAACTAGTCCACATATGTGGTCAAAATAATATATAATGAGCTTTCTCGTTGGCGCTTTGCGTTTTGAGAATTTTCAAAAACAAAAATTTTTTTTTTTCAAAAATGGGGTATTTTTGACTTCCCTTGCCGGGGAACCATTTTGCTGAATTGATTCAAATTTAGCATTAAATGCACCTGAATAAACATTTCTCTAAGAAGTAAAAAAGAAACTGCCACCTCTCCGAAGAAATTTTTTTTTTACAGACGAAAGAATATAGTCGCCTTTTTTCAAAAAAACAGTAAAAATAGGCCTTTTTGTGGAAACTTTTACTTGCGTTGCTTATAACTTTTGATTGGAATGAAATATTTGCATTATTTTTTCAGCAATTTCATTCAGAATTTTATGAGCTAACTAGCGATATGAATATCTTTAAAATCAAGGGACAACTGAGCTCACACCCTTAAAAATACTAAATTAAACTCGTCCATAAATTACACAATTTTTTTATTTTCTCAAACATCTCTTGACCTAAATGCGATAACATGTACATGTAAGCATGTTTTTTGAAGGTTTTTGGACGCACTATCCAAATGCAAAAACTCTTTTAAATCGGTTCATAAATGCACATTCCTCAAGCATTTGAAATTTTGAAACACCCGAGGTGACCAACTTTGGAGGGCCACGCAGTGGCCTCCACACCCCCTAGGGAGCCGAAAATTTCCAAATCATCTAGAAACCTCAGTTTTAACTATTTTAAATTTCATCAAGATACCATTATTCGTTCAAAAGTTACAGAATTATTCCAAAAAAAAAAAACCAAAAAGGAACCACTGTGCAGCAGCGTACACCGCAATGCGTTTTAATGCCACAATGTAGACTTGTATAGTTCCGGAACGAACTAGTTCCAATGAACGATTTCATGTAGTGAACGGTTGAAACTAGTTCCACATATTCCGCTCTATTCGTTCCTTTTGTTTTTTTAGTTCCTTCTGGTCTTTTCGTTCCTTCTGCTCTTTTCGTCCCTTCTGATCTTTTTCTTCCTTTTGCTATTTTTGTTCACTTGTTCTTACGATCATTTTTAACAATTCTAAAATGGTGGGATCAGAAATTGTTATGAAACTTGATTTATAAATCCTATAAACAAAGCCAGACAATACTAAAATACTTCATAAACTTTTAAGCAATTCTTACATTTTTCAATATGTTCGCAAATCGTTCACTTAATAAATCGAAAAAGAACTAAAAACAATCAAAACATATTGAACGGGTGAACGAAGTGATAAAAAGAAATAAGTGAACAAAAAGGAACGAAAGGAACAGAAGGAACGAACTAGTTCCTTTTGATGAACGGAACTGAAATGAACGATTCACCAAAAGGAACTAGAAAGACCAACTCTACCACGATGGTATGAAAGCATAAGGGATATGGTCATGGCGAAATTTCAGGTAAAATCAATGCGTGGTGTCATACGGATTGCACAATACCAGAACCTGTTTTCGTCTCAGGCTTTATTAGAAATATCCCGAACAGAACCTACTATGACAATAGTCTATAGTTTAGAAAAATTTCTTTCAAATTTCCCCGCACGGACTCCGGACCAGGAACAGATATGAGCTCGTAAAATGTTCGGTAGAGTAGTGTCCAATGACTTTTATGGTCGTTATTTTCCTAGCTGGAAGATGGCAACATTGTGCGTTAGCAAACATCTATCAAAAATCTGAAAATAATAGTTCTAGTTCGGGGCAATAGTTCTATGGTGAATCATGGTTTAAGTGAATAAATAGTTAAGTGGTGATTCATCTATCTGCATAACTATATCTTAGTGATTTCACAACTATTGTATAGTGATCACAAATTAAGCCCTTTTCGCGCATGAATGCTTGGTTTAGGAAAAAACGACAATTGAAAGTTTTATAATATGAATATAGACGGTATTCCACCAATTTTAAGAGAAGAGTAAACTTTGATCTGTTATCATTTTTCATACAAATTTTCCGAGAAATATCGGATAAGCAAAAACAACGTTTTATGCCGATTTGCCTGGATTTGTTGTTTTTTGCGGAAACAACAGATATTTAGTTGTCAACTGACGCACACAATAAGAAATGACAAACGTCTTTTCCACTCCGCAGATAGCTCGTTACACTAAGTTTGGATAATAACTTCTTAATATGGTCCATCCTAAAAAGTTTTGACCGCCTCCTACATCGCAGCTCGATGTCTTTTTGAGCTGTGATATGATCTGAGAGTCAGGTATTTAAAATTGAAATTTCTTACTTAACTGGAACTATGACTGAAATTTTTCTCTTAGCCCTCTTCGCACACAGTTAGTCGTCCTCGAATTGTCCTGTGGGCCAATGTTTCGCATGTACTGCATACACATGACGCTACACATTTACCATGTGTAATAAATATTTATTTAATTTTGCCTCCTTTGCACATTGGAACACAGTTGTATACGTTACGTTTTTAATATTTAATTTATAATGGCTCATTATATATTATTGGGCGACTTGGGACAGAATTAGTTAGATAGCTCAGAGCACCGAAGTGCTCTTATCATTTTGCGATATGCATAATAAGTTTTGTTCATAGTCATCGCATGGCTTGACCCCTCGATCTAGTAAATTCTATAGTTGTGATTCGTTTGCTGACAAAACAACACGGATATTATACCACACTATTGCAATAATGTATTTGTTGTACGTCCATTCACGATATGAAGGAATGAATGGCAAAAAGTACTAAATGAAACTGAAGCTTGTAGTTATTTATTTTTGGAAATTTGTTTCAGCAAAATTGGACTTGTCTTTCTTGAGTTATGTAAAACCAAAGCTCCCCAAACGGTGGTACAGGAGCTTTGAAACTTTAAGCTCCCATCGGCACTTTATACTCCAATGGTGCTCAAACTTTACTACTTAATTTCCCTTTACACCCCATGAATGAGGTATGGGATAGCTTCTCGTATTGTTGTGAATTAACACGCTTTCAATTTAGATTCAAAGCAAACGGCACTAACTTGTTTATCGATGAATATAATCAATCAAAATTATAAAAAACCAGTACAGAATATTCAGTCAGGTAAACTGACTGATAAATACCATCACCCAACATAAAATATTGTTGAAGTCTTGAGTTATTGAAATTAATATATTTTTAATTAAAATAAAATTACCTATGTATAATTTTTTCCCTGCATGTGGTGCAAAATCGTCCAAAACTTGGCTTATTTGTGTAGGAGGTATAGGTGCCGGTTTGGAATTTATGTGACAAATATTAATTTTTCTAAAAAAAGGTAATTTTGATTGGGGGTACGAAAAGGGGTGAATCGATACTGTCGTTATTCATTCCTGACTCAAATTTTCATACGTACAACTTACGAAAAATTTGACTTCATTCAGTGTGCTTACAAAAAATGATATGTATGTAAGACTATGGGGGTGAGTTCGGTCCTATGTATGGGATGTACCAGAGGTGTGTCAAATAGTTAGGTTTTCTGAGGTTTCGCCTCCTATCACAATATAAATTAACCGACTAATTTTCATTACCCCCTATGTGTCCGTTTGGAAGTTATGGGGGGAAATATTAATTTTCCAAAAATAGGTCATTTTGTATGGGAGGTACCTGAAGGTGTCATCCGATGTAATCCATATTCATTCCTAATTCAAATTTTCATAACCGTTCAACTTGCGCAAAATTTGACTGAATTCAGTGTATTTTCAAAAAAGATATGTGTGTAAGACTATGAGGGTGAGTTAGGTCATTTGTATGGGAGGTACCAGAAAGGGTATGTCGACTAGTTTGGTTTCCTAAGATTTCGCCTCCTATCACAACATAAGTTAACCGACCAATTTTCTTTACTCCCCAAGTATACGTTTGGAAGTTATGGGAGAAATATAAATTTTCCAAAAATCGGTCATTTTGTATGGGAGGTACCAGAAGGCGTGAACTGATGTAGTCAATATTCATACCTGAGTCTAATTTTCATAAGCAAACATCATACGCAAAATTTGAGTGATCTCAGTTTACTTACAAAAAAGATATGTATGTAAAACTATAAGGGTCAATTCGGTCATTGGTATAGGAGGTACCAGAAGGGGTGTGTCAAATAGTTAGGCTCTCTGAGGTTTCGCCTCCTATCACAACATTAATTTATCGCCCAATTTTCATAACCCCCCAAGTGTCCGTTTGGAAGTTATTGGAGAAATATTAAATTTCCAAAAATAGGTCATTTTGTATGGGAGGTACCAGAAGGCGTGAACCGATATAGTCAATATTCATACCTGAGTCTAATTTTCATAAGCAAACATCATACGCAAAATTTGAGTGATCTCAGTTTACTTGCAAAAAAGATATTTATGTAAAACTATAAGGGTCAATTCGGTCATTTGTATGGGAGGTACCAGAAGGGGTGTGGCAAATGTTCTGCTTTCTTAGGGGTTTTCTACTATTGCAAGATATATAATAATCTGACCAAATGTAGATATCTTCCGATGGTCTGTTTGCCAGCTATGGAAGAAATATTAATTATCCAAAAATAGGTAATTTTGTATGGGAGGTACCAGAACGGGTGGGTCTATTCTGCCCATTTACAATCCCATGAGTTCGATTCGAAAAATATTAATACTGGTAAATTTTCATACCGATCCGTTAAGGTTTACTCGAGTTATCCTGCTGACCACCCATCCAGCCAGCCAGCCAGACAGACGGACATAGCTCATTCTTCTTAAAAAGTTCTGAAACGAATTTGGTCTTAAGATACTTGGGGTCTAACTCGTATCCTTTAATGCGTTACACTTTTTTTCGCACAAATGATATATACCCTCATCCCTAAGGGTGATGGTATAATTAATATAAAACTAGTATAATATTTATCTTTCACTATGACGCTTAGATACCCTTCTTCTTTGGAAAATGCAGGAGAGATTTTCAAGCGGTATGGTATTTTACGCTTCGTAGAAATTTCGTTACACTAAGTTTAGATAACAGCTCTTTCATCTGTAATCTCCTGCACCTCCCAACGAGTTTATTGCCAAAGACTTTTCGAGCTGAAGCGTTTTCAACCATTCATACAACGTGTCCTTCTATTTGACCACATTTATGTCGTTATACAGCTTATGGTCATGGTCCAAATATCAGTGTTTGGTAGATTTGGATCTTGTCCGTCGAGAGAGGGCTTAGCATTAAATGAAACGAAGTACCTATTTAGTAATCCATGACATCAGAACGCCAATGTTAGCGGGTGATCTAAGTACATAGACTGTCACGCGTGTGTAATGTAAAAAATATCGTCCACACATTATAACTTCGATTAAATTTTCAACATCTTTTATAAACTCGGAGAAAGACATGCTAAAAATCAGGAATTATATTTTATCATCCTTATTTAAAAAATATTTTCAAGTGAATACTTAAAAGTTAAAATTAGTACGGATTAACAGATCAATGGAAAACAACATCAGGAAAAACTTTAATTTGCATCCATATTGCAAAAAAACTTCCCAGCGGCGGAATTTGAGAGGCCTTCCACATATAATGCATGCAGTAGTCATTATTTGGGAATAACATTTCAAATAAGGAATACAGAACGCATGATTTTTCATTAGATTTAGGCATTTTATGGACTGACCTGCCAAAGACATGTAAAAAGAAGGCAGAGGGATTTCATACACATCCCCTCTCGCTTCCAAATAACAGGGGTATTGCATGCCTTCTAAATGGAAAGAATTGTTAATACGTTTTTTTTCAACTTTTATGAAGGCCTGCCAGAGGCCTTTGAAAAGAAGGCAGAGGGATTTCATACACATACCCTCTCGCTTCCAAATATAAGGGGTATTGGATGTCTTCCAAATGGAAAAAATTGTTAATTTCAACCACACAATTCGAGTGCATCTTCATAGGCTAGACAGTAGCATGGCTGACTAACAATCACGAGGTAGTGGGTTCAAACTCCAGCAATGTTTACTGTCGTTGAAAAAAAATGTAAGTATAGAGAAAAAAATATATAAGTGAGAAATATCTAAAAATAACAGGTGCGCTCTCAAAAAAACTAAATAATTTGAGGGTGCACTGTATAGTTTTTGTTTTTTTCGCAAGTCATTATTTTTTCATGTGCCTTCCATAATGCCTTCTAATAGAAAGCATCCATAGGGCCCCTTTACAGAAAGTTTCCATGAGGCCTTCTTATAAAAAGCATCCATAAGGCCTTCTTATGGAAACCGGCGACGGAAGGCCTTATTTTCCAATGTCACGCAATGTAAAAAAAGAAAGGAAGAAAGAAGGCCAAGGAAGGCATACTGGATCCAAAAGAAGGCCTTCCTTCTCATGATTTCCGCCGCTGGGTTACTCTCAAATGTCCATATTTTTGGCATTGTGTCTGTATTGTTACACATGCAAATGCATTCCATTCTGTTCTTCCGACACTTTCGCATTAACTACAGATTGGAGACGAAACTAAGTGCAAATGTTTGCTTTTCGTATACAATTGAATGCAAATATGCCAAAGTGATGTTAAAATCGCAAATAATGATGGAAAGTTAAGAATACACTTATGAAAGCAACAGGCCAGTTTAGCTGTCTGCTATTCTAAATGTTTTTTTAGGCTCACAAATGTTGGTAGTGCAATATCCTATGGCTTTTGTTGCAACAATTGCTGTTATAACTACAGGTATAAATATAATATTTGACAATAGGTTTTTGGAGCACAGTTGGTTGACAACAATGGTAACAGCTGTATCCAGTGAGAGAGTAGCATTTGTCGTACTAAAATTTGCTGTTTGCCCACCATATGACTCAATTGCATTTATAAAGTCCTTTTGTTTGGGGAACTGTATTAGATACGAACTAGCGAAGGAATATGGGAGGCTGTATAACGTTTGTCTATAAGATATATAAAGTGAGTTCAGTACATATCTACTTGATTCTCTATAGATTCGTGAGGTTAATTTCAAAAGTTTTCAAAAAAGTTATAATCTTTTGAAACTGAATGCTACATATAAATTGGAAATAGGTATGAGTGATGGAGATTTTTAAAAATTAACTTTGTGCTCGTTATCAAACTGAACAATACTCTCTGAGAAAATTTCCACATTTCCTCTGATATCTAACGCATTCCCTGGGCAATGCCATAGGACATCCCTTCATGCTAATATGAAAAGCCGCAATGTTGTGAAACTGAAATGGCATGGTACCAGCGACTCGTGTTAAGGAGTAGGTATCAGGATATGCCAAAGATTAAGTAAACTCAACCATAAAGAAAAGAAAACGTTAATGATAAAAAATAACTCATGAAGACCCAGATTTCTTACTATAGTATGTAAAGTGTGTATAAGAACACTTCTTATAAGAACAAACAACGCATAAATGAATGTTTTTTAAAAATACCACGTCTTAGTAGGAACAATTTTTTGTGCAGAAAATTTCGTCGGTATCTATAATTCTTCCAGATATTGTACTATCGAAAATGAGGTTCAACGGGCATAGTAAACGTTCGATCCCCCTTGTCGACATCCATTGTCTGCAAGAGGTTTCCCCATCCAGTCTTCTATTAAAGTGATAATGGCAACAAATTTGTGATTGTACATTGGTATCCTGATTGGAATAAAGGAGCGACTTTTGTAGGGTATCAGCTGTTTCATTTCCAGAAATATCGGTGTGCACACCTCGCCTGATTCATTCCTGATTCAAATTTTCATAACCGCACATTTTGCTCAAAATTTGACTGAATTCAGTGTACTTACAAAAAAGATATATATGTATGACTATGGGGGAGAGCTCGGTCATTTGTATGGGAGGTACCAGAAGGGTGTGTCAAATTGTAAGGTTTTTGAGGTTTCGCCTCCTATCACAATACAAATTAACCGACTAATTAATATTACCCCCCAAGTGTCCGTTTGAAAGTTATAGGAAAAATATTAATTTTCCAAAAATAGGCCATTTTGTATAGGAGGTACCAGAAGGGGTTGGGCTATACTGCCCATTTACAATCCCATAAGTTTACAATCCCATAAGTTCGTTATGAAAAATATTAATACTGGTAATTTTTCATATCGATCCGTTAGGGGTTTCTCGAGTTATCCTGCTCACCAGCCTGCTTGGGGTCTAACTCGTCTCCTTCAATGCGTTACACTTTTTTCGTATCATATAATATCCCTCATATCCCTCATCCCTAAAAGTGATGGTAAAATGATCTTAATATTGTGTGTGTGTGTGTGTGTGTTACATTAAATACAGCAATATTGTTTCCACTCCGTCTAACAAGATAAATATCACTGCGCACTTTTTTTTAAATGGCGCACAGTGGTGCGAAAAGGGTTTTTAATTGGAATTAGTTCTGAACGGAGAAAGGTATCCGGAAGAAATTCGAAGTAGTTGAAGAAGACGTGGTTTTTAGATGATTTGTATATCTAGCTCTCTACTGGTTGAGAAGGTTAACGGGTGGCCCTCCAAGAATGGTCACTTCGGGAGTTATACAATTATAAATGTTCGTGGAAAGTGCATTAATGAACCGAAGACTTTTTGTATTTAGACAGTTCTTTGAAAACCCTTCAAAAAAACATGTGTACGTTTATATGTTATCTCATTTATATCAAGATATATTTGAGAAAAAAATTTTTTTTTTTCATATTTTACTAGGTTAACTTATTATTTTTAGTGTTGGCTATATGGATCTAACAAATAGGTTTAGAAATGATGTTCTCTGAACTATGACAACCATTCTCAGGAGGTAACCTTTATCAAAACCACCCCACCAAACCAGTCATGAATATGACCGTCGACCGCGTTTTTCTTTTATTTCCCACTGCTGATATCCTGTAAACGGTGTCAAGCATCTTGGGAATATTATGCTTACCAAACAAACTATATATCTATGTGTAATCAATGAGCTAAGTCCCCACACCAACCTATAGAACTCCGGCATGCACAAACGACCATTACCATCATTATAAATTTTCCGATGTTCCTATACCAATATACTTTTTTTTTTATCAAAACTAAAGGGAGCATCAGTTGCACTCCATTAAGTTTCATTGGACTAAAATACTTAACCTTTTACCTAAAGGGTGGTTACATAAAAAGGGCCGATGTTGATTTGAGTAAAACACAAACAGTCACTTATTGTGGGTGCATTGGTTTTTCGACAATCACATTTGGATTATCATTCGCTCAAATGCGGCAATTCAGCTTATTGACGAATCCACTGAGGTGAAAATGTGCCTCATCACTGAAGATGATTTGCTTCGTAAATTGATCATCCACTATTGCCTTTTCTTTCCACCATTCTGACCTTTGACGACGTTTGGAAGGGTCAAGAGGCTTTAGTTCTTGAGTCAATTGCACCTTGTAAGCGTGGAAATGATAGTCTTTATGCAAAATGTTCATCAACTACGAGCTTGAGAGGTGCAATTGTTGGGCAGGACGACCAATGCTACAGACCCGGTTTGCTCAAATTTTTGCACGATTTTTCCGATTGTACGCACATTAGAATGATTAAATTGACAGAAAAAATCACGATGTGCGCGATATGCATTTTGATTTGAACACCCATTTTCATAATAAGACTGAATAACTTTAACGCGCTGGTCGATTGTGTATCTTTCCATGGTTCAAATTGAGTTTGTCTGAAATTGAGAAATGTCAAATGAAATGCAAAAAAGAATTTGACGTTTAGGTGTAGTTCATATTCGACATCGGCCCTTACAATTTAACCACCCTTTATGTGTGAAAAGAACCCAATTTTTAGAGTTCACCTCAAATTTACACAACCTGGCCCGACATAGCAGCCATCCTACGGCAGTTTGCTTAATATCACACATCGTAAGCAGAAACTTCCAACATATCGTGATGACCACATTATTAACACATGCCACAAATGTTGTATTCTCCTTATCAAAGTATCGTAGTATCACATTGATCACAAGAAGACATAGGAACGGAGATAGAACTCACACCTGTGATGTTAATATTGTAGCTAAATTCCGAACACAACTACCACTTGGTTTCGAGTTTATGACGCCTTTAACTTATTTTTTTCTTTCTTGATTGGGTTCAAAAGTTAGGATTTTTGCAATGAAACAAACTCAAATGACGCTACTGTGCATCGTTATGAGTAGAGTGTTCAAATACCTCCTTTTTTAGAAACCCGGTTTCCAAGTTATTCGAAAAATTGATTTTTTAGAAAAATCGGATTTCGAATACAGCATTTGAAAGAAAACCGGTTTAACCGGTTTTTTCGGTTTTTTCCTAAAAAGTTAAAAACATTTATGAAAAATATAATTTGGTTTAAAAAAATGCATTTATTTAGTATGTTATATCAATACACCCAGTGCGATCGTGCCCAAATCCTACATTTAGTAAAACAATAGCAGGACAAAGTTTTGGAGAAAAAACTGGAAGTCTAGCTACGCCCCATGTGGTACCTCCCATACCCATCAGGTACCACCCACTTTAGAAATCGATTAATATTATTAATAGATATAACGCGATCGTGACCAATTCTGTTTTTAGTAGGGCTCAAACAGGATAAAGTTCTGAAGAAAAAACTTTAAGTCTATCCACGCCCCTTCTGGTGCCTCCCGACTGAAACTTTCTTACTGGTTAAAATAGTATTTAAGAAATAATATGCAATTTAAGTGTTCAATTTTGAGTCAATTCTTCTGTTTCGTTTTTATAAAGCTTGATACAGAAAACACACGCTCACTTATTGTGGAAGTAGGATTTATTGACAAAAGAGGGTTTAGAAGGATGTTGAGCTTTTCTGTCCTTTTATTAAATCTATCGAAATAGTTGAAATCATCATATAGGCGTGTGTCATTGCAATTTGTTTTCACTGGTGGATTTTGGATGTTATTTATTGTCCTGTTTAAATCGTTGCAAAGACTACCATTAGGAGATTCCCTCATCTCACAATCTGAACTGTTACTAGACTCTGCTGTTGTTGGGGAAATTGCAGGATAAAGTCTTTTAAAAAGCTCTTTAGCAAATTCCATCGTTTCCGCCTTTTTAGACTACTTTACACATGATTAGCTTGTAGGATATTTTCCGGTCCTAATACATATTATATAATTAGGGTATTCAATGTTTGTAAACGAGAATGTTTTTAGAAGCTTTTTAAAGTTTTAAAATTCAATTTCAAATTAATTTAGAAAAAAACTTTTTACATTTTATAAACAAGAATGTTTTTAGAAGCTTTGTAAAATTTTAAAATTCAATTTCAAATTAATTTAGAAAAAACTTTTAACCTTTTGTAAACGAGAATGTTTTTAGAAGCTTTGGAAAATTTTAAAATAAAATTTTATATTAATTTAAAAAAATCTTTTTACATTTTATAAACAAGAATGCGTAAAATTTTAAAATTCAATTTCAAACTAATTTAGAAAAAAAACCGAGTACCCGACGGAAAAAACTCGGTTAAACCGGTTATTCGAAAATGCTATTTTTGGAAAAACCAAAACAAGAATGTTTTTAGAAGCTTTGTAAAATTTTAAAATTCAATTTCAAATTAATTTAGAAAATACTTTTAACCTTTTGTAAACGAGAATGTTTTTAGAAGCTTTGGAAAATTTTAAAATAAAATTTTATATTAATTTAAAAAAATCTTTTTACATTTTATAAACAAGAATGCGTAAAATTTTAAAATTCAATTTCAAACTAATTTAGAAAAAAAACCGAGTACCCGACGGAAAAAACTCGGTTAAACCGGTTATTCGAAAATGCTATTTTTGCAAAAACCGGCATACGGTTTTAAATAAAAAAACCGGTTAACGGTTCGGTCTTGAACACCCTAGTTATGAGCACTCTAACGTGATTGTTCAGATCATACGGACCTTGAGATTCCCTCATATACTCAGAAAGGATAAAAATCAAATTAGTCCATAGTCTTTAGGAGATACATAAAGAGACGCCTTGGATATGTAGACAACCCTAACCCACTACCATTGGTTAATAATTGTACGATGACAATAGATACTGGCAAAAGCTTTAGATCCAAAAGTCCCCTACCACAATATATGTAAGCTTTTGAAAAACTTTTGAAGCGTCCTGCATCCCTGCAGTTCACTCTTTGTGAACTCATAAAAACGTATGTGTTTTAATAACATCAACGGATGCAAAATGTTGATGAGCTTCCTTGCATTGTTTGTGCCGTTCCACTTCACTCGACATCTTCTTTAGCCAGCCAGTCCTTTTGGATTGCAACCGTGTTGAATGTTTGCCAAATATTGCAGAACCATTCTGCAACGTCACCATTAGCATCCCGAGGGGGGAGGAATGCGCAGTTAATGTTGATGTTTTGGAATTCAGTTAACATTGACGTCCCAAAACGTTTTAAGAATTCTTCTTATGTATTATTTACCGAAAGTAAACAGACAAATTCAACGAAGCAGAAGATGGGGCGCTCGAGAAAAAGTCTATGGGAAAATTGTTTACCATAAAAATAAAATTGTCTTGGCAGTATCATGTGATGATACATGATGTTGTATCTACAGATGAATGCATATTAACTTCAATGACATGGATACCCAGGATACAGTAAGGATGTGTAAATATTTAAGTACCTGAACACCAGAATGGTGAAATGTGTGCGTTAGAGTGACGTAATAGTCACAATTGTTTTGTTTATTTTATATTTTTAAATTATCGAAGACCCAAAATGTTAAGTCTGATAAGTTGTTTGGAGCGATTTAAAACATTCCTATGGCATTTTCAACAGTCTTAAAACATGTGAGACAACAAGTAATTGGTTTATTCTTTCAGTGAAAAAATCAACACTTACCCAGCTTTTATTAATCTAATTAGCAAAAAATTTGTAGGAATTACACAATAATTTCTACCACATTTGAAATCTCTTAGAAAAAGTTTATTTGGGTTGCCTCGTCATACAACATTCATTTCGTATTATTTGCCTCCTACTTTTTGTTGCCTTTGCAATTTGTATTTGCTTTCCCATTTTAGTGTATTTTTTTTGCCAAATGTGCATTTCTTCTCTGTGCCTCGAGTTTATCGTGTGAATAATTAATCGTTCAATTGGTTTTTAACGCCACATAATGTTGACGTTTGTCTTCCGACATGAAACGTGGGAATTCTGCTTTACGCTTCCCCCTCCCTCAACCAAAACTACCAAAGCTTCTTGACGGAGTAGGAGATTATCAAAATTTTTAATACCATCAACGTGTTTCATTCATTCTTTCACTTTATTGGTTTGGTGCTACCGCATAGATCCCACTGGCAGCAGGGAAGCCTCTTGTCAATGCTATTCAAAGTAAATTTGCTACATGCATTTGAATGGAAGAAAAACACTTGTTTGTTTATATCGAGAATTTGTTGCAAGTGTTAAGATTTATTTGACAGCTCATGTGAAAAGTTCAGCATGTGTTTCTAATTAAATATATCTTGTGTTTATGTTGCTCTTTTCATTTAAATTTATGATGATCCGATGCAAATGTTTTCTTATAAAAAATTCTTAGAAAAATTTTCAGGCACATAATAAGAACAGAGGTACTATAGCTAAAAATTTGATTGGGCTAGTAATATATGCAACTTTGACGATAAACAAATTTCGGAGATATGTATATGGAGATTGTACCAACATTATATAAAACTTGTAAGAAAATTATGTTCGGCTATGCCAAAGCTCAGATACCCTTCACAATTTGTAAACATAACGATAAAAGTGATTATTAACTTACTTAGATACTTAATTGGCATATTACAACTTAAGAAGGTGTTTCATAAATGAGAGGCCTGAAGAATTAAAGAATCCCACATGCTTCGATCTTCTGCATGCGTTCTCCAGTTTGCCCTACTAACTGGTCCTTCCAACGAAGTTTGGGTCTCCCTGCTCTGCGTCGTCCTCCAGGTTAGCCTTCAAACACCTTTGGATTCTAACTCTTTTGGCTAAAGCACAGATAGGTCAATATATTTATACCATCACCCTTTAGGATGAGGGTACATATCATTTGATACAAAAAAAAAATTTACGTATTAAAGGACACAAGCTAGACCACAAGTATCTTAAGACCAAATTCGTTTCAGGACTTTTAAAGACGATTGAGATAAGTCCGTCTGTCTGGCTGGGTGCATTACTGGTGAGCAGTATAACACGAGTAAACCTTTACTAATCGGTATGGAAATTTATCAGTATTAATATTTTTCCAAACGAAGTAATAGGATTGTCAACGGGCGGAATAGCTTCACCCCTTCTGGTACCTTCCATACAAAATTACCTATTTTTGGAAAATTAATATTTCTATACTAACTTGCAAACGAACAACTAGAGGATTTTTGAAATTGGTCAGTTTATTTAACCTTTGTCACACCCCTTCTGGTACCTCACATACAAATGACCTAATTGACCCTCATAGTTTTGCATATAAACATATCTTTTTCGTAAGTTCACTGAATTCTGTAAAATTTTGCCTACAATTTTGAAAATTTGACTGAGGAATGAATATAGAATGAAATTGACCTATTTTGGGAGATCTAATATATTTCTCCCAGAACTTTCAAACGGGCACATGGGGGGATAATGAAATTTGGCCAGTGAGTTGATCTTGTGATAGGAAGTAAAACCTCAGAAAACCCAACTATTTGACATATATTTTTTGGTACCTCCCATACAAATGACCGAATTTACCCTCATAGTTTTCTTACATATCTTTTTTGTAATTATACTGAATTCAGTCAATTTTTGCATAAGAATTTGACTTAGGTATGAATATGGACTATATATGTTGACCTCTTCTGGTACCTCCGATACAAAATTACCTATTTTGGATAAATTAATATTTCTCCCATAACTTCCACAAAGAGAATTAAGTTAACTTATCTTGTAATAGGAGGCAAGATCTCAGATAACCTAACTTTTTGACGCACCCCTTCTGATACCTCTCATAAGTAGCTGACCGAAAGACCTATCTGCAACCTTTTACGATCCACAAGTTTAAAACTTAAAAAACTTAATTTCTCTTTGCACTCCATGAATGAGGTATGGGATAGCTTCTCGCGTTGTTGTGAATTAACACGCTTTCTATTTTTAGATTCACAACTAACGGCATCTACTTGTTTATCGACGAATGCGAACGTCATTGTTTGAGAAGCTCTTACTAGACACGCCGATTGACTCGACCCTTAATACTGCGAAGTTGCTGTCACCAACATTCGAGGGGAGCCGACAATGAAAGAAACAACTTTTTTTTAAGATGACTGGAGCCAGGTTTGAACCTGCGATCTCCCGCATGGTAGTCGCGTGTTCTAACCACTATGCCACTGCCGGTCCACAAGCAGGCATATTATAATAAATAAGAAATTTCAAAAACTCAAGACTTCAGCAATATCTTATATTGGGTGATGGTATTTATCAGTCAGTTTATCCAAATTTTCAGACTACTTTTCTTTCGAATACTCCCAGGTTCGTATGTCCGTTGTCGTAAGCATCCACGATTCGGCAGCATACTACAGAACTAATAAAATTACCACCTGGTATAGCTGTTTCTTAGTATTCCGAGATAAGGTGGTGTTACTAAAGTGCTGCCAAGGTCTGAGAAACATCTATTGGCTAGCACTATTCTCCGCTTGATTTCATGGCTGACATTATATTTTTGTTGACGGAAGATCCGAGGTAGGTAAAATCATCTATTACCTCAAAACAATCATTTTCGACGTTGACGATGCGTCTTTGATCATTATTTTTGTTTTGTCCTCGTTGACCACTGACTCCTTTTCTAGTGATGAGAAAACTGCAGTAACATCTCGCAGATTTCAGCCAATGATGTCTATACCTTAGACATAGGCTATTGACATTTGGGGCTTGTGGAATATGGTGCCAGACATGTTGACACCAGCCTTTCTCATCACCTTCTCCATAACTATATTAAACTAGCGGACCCGGCGAACTTCGTCTCGCCCCAATTTTATGCCTTCAGATAAACCCAGTAGAGAATGAACTTGAAAAGGCAACGTTCAGCTGACCGCACGTAAAACAGGGAAATTCGAGATTAATCTCACATACTTCCAACGATTGGCCTTGCGATTTATTGATTGTCGTCGGGGAATTGGAATGGATGATCAGTTGGAATTATCTAATTCGTAAGATAAGGACTTCCTCTTCTTTGGATTTGTTCTTTATGATTGTCTGAAATCACATTTTTATACCATCACCCTTAGGGATGAGGGTATATATCATTTGATACGACCGAAAAGTGTAACACATGGAAGGAGTGACTTTAGACCCTAGGTTTCTTTGAACCAAATTCGATTCATGACTTTTTAAGTCGTTTGAGCCATGTCCGTCTGTCTGTCTGTCTGTCTGGTGGCTGTCCGGCTGGTTCGCACGATAACTTTCGAAAGACGCAACCAAATATTTTGAAATTTTGCACGAGTTATTATTTTCTCAAAACTACTTACGGTATTGCAAATGGGCTACATGGCTCCGCCCACTTTATAAATCGAGTAATAATATCAATACACCCTACGGGATCGTGCCCACATTCTGTATTTAGTAAAGCTATAACAGGATAAAGTTTTGGAAAAAATTTTGAAAGCCTAGCCAAATCTACCTTTCCGGCCACTATAGGGATGGATAAATAATATCAATAAATTAAACGTGATCGTACCCAAATTCTATTTTTAGTAAAGCTGTAACAGGATAAAGTTTTGAAGAAACTAATTTGAAGTCTATTCACGCCCCATCTGGTACCTCCCATACACATCTGGTACCGCCCACTTTAGAAATCGAATAATATTATTTAAAGACCTAACGCGATCATGCCCAAATTCTGTATTTGCTAAAGTTTAAGCAGGATAAAGTTTTGGAGAAAAAATCTGGAAGTCTAGACACGCCCCTTCTGATACCTCCCATACAAATGTACCACTCCGCCCACTTTAGAAATAGGGTAATAATGTCAGTACACTCGACACGATCGTGACCAAAAACTGTATTTTGTTATGTTATAACAGGACAAAGTTTTGGAGAAAAAATTGGAAGTCCAGCAACGCCCCTTATGGTACCTCCCATACAAATGTACCTTTCCACCCACTTTAGGGATGTACTAATAATATCAGTACACCCAAGGTAATCGTGCCCAAATTCTGTAATTAGTAAAGCTATAACAGGATAAAGTAATGGAGAACAAATCTAAAAGCCTAACCACACCCCTTCTCGTACCTCCCATACAAATGTACCACTCCGCCCACTTTAGAAATCGAGTAATAATATCAATATAATAGAAAATTATTTGTTTTACTGAGGGTAAGGGTAAATGTAATTTGGGTTGCCCGACTGAAACTTTCTAACTGGTTTTTTTTAATTTTTAATTACAAATCGGTTAATTTCAATAACTCATGACTTAAACAGTATCTTATATTGGGTGATGGTATTTATCAGTCAGTTCAACTGACTGAAATTTCTGTACTGATTGTAATTATACTGAATTCAGTCAATTTTTGCGTACGAATTTGACTTAGGAATGAATATGGACTAAATATGTCGACTTCTTCTGGTACCTCCGATACAAAATTGCCTATTTTTGATAAATAAATATTTCTCCCATAACTTCCACATAGGGAATTAAGTTAACTTATCTTGTAATAGGAGGCAAACTCTCAGATATCCTAACTTTTTGACGCACCCCTTCTGATACCTCTCATAAATACCTAACCGAAAGCCCTATCTGCAACCGTTTACGATCCACAAGTTTAAAACTTAAAAAACTTAATTTCCCTTTGCACTCCATGAATGAGGTATGGGATAGCTTCTCGCGTTGTTGTGAATTAACACGATTTCTATTTTTAGATTCACAACTAACGGCATCTACTTGTTTATCGACGAATGCGAACGTCATTGTTTGAGAAGCTCTTACTAGACACGCCGATTGACTCGACCCTTAATACTGCGAAGTTGCTGTCACCAACATTCGAGGGGAGCCGACAATGAAAGAAACAACTTTTTTTTAAGATGACTGGAGCCAGGTTTGAACCTGCGATCTCCCGCATGGTAGTCGCGTGTTCTAACCACTATGCCACTGCCGGTCCACAAGCAGGCATATTATAATAAATAAGAAATTTCAAAAACTCAAGACTTCAGCAATATCTTATATTGGGTGATGGTATTTATCAGTCAGTTTATCCAAATTTTCAGACTACTTTTCTTTCGAATACTCCCAGGTTCGTATGTCCGTTGTCGTAAGCATCCACGATTCGGCAGCATACTACAGAACTAATAAAATTACCACCTGGTATAGCTGTTTCTTAGTATTCCGAGATAAGGTGGTGTTACTAAAGTGCTGCCAAGGTCTGAGAAACATCTATTGGCTAGCACTATTCTCCGCTTGATTTCATGGCTGACATTATATTTTTGTTGACGGAAGATCCGAGGTAGGTAAAATAATCTATTACCTCAAAACAATCATTTTCGACGTTGACGATGCGTCTTTGATCATTATTTTTGTTTTGTCCTCGTTGACCACTGACTCCTTTTCTAGTGATGAGAAAACTGCAGTAACATCTCGCAGATTTCAGCCAATGATGTCTATACCTTAGACATAGGCTATTGACATTTGGGGCTTGTGGAATATGGTGCCAGACATGTTGACACCAGCCTTTCTCATCACCTTCTCCATAACTATATTAAATAATATACGAGACAAGCTATCGCCCTGCCTGAGACCTCTTTCCGTGAGTCAACAGCAGCTTTGTACTCGACAAAGAGGTGATACGTGTCGATCTGCTTTTCGTAAGTGTTTTTCGAGGATATGTCGTAAAGTTAATATTCGATCCGTCGTAGATTTACCAGGTCTAAAGCCGCACTGATATGGTCCAATTAGTTTTTCTACGATTGGCTTTAGACGTGCACACAATATGCTCGAAAAGACCTTGTACGCAATTGGTAATAGGCTTATTACACGGTAGTTCTTACATGCACTACAATTTCCTTTCTTGTGTATGCGACATAACAGACTGAGATTCCAATCCCCAGGCATGCTCCCCTCTAGCCAGATGATCTCCATGAGCTGATACATGTTCCTTACACTACAACCATATTTTAGTAAACTTTGGACGCAAAAAGTCGAGTTTGTATAAGAGGTGGAAGTTACTTTTAGCATCTCACATCAATTTTTTGTCAATTACACTGTACGACACGATTTTTCACCCATGATCAAACTGACCAGATTCTAAAAATATAGCCCAAAAAAGTATATACGTATCTCCCAGTTTTTCTAGATCAGCACATTCAAGTTTTTTGCGAGCAATTCAATTTCTGGAGCGAAGCCCCCATACAGATACTCGAAAGTGAATTCTTCTTGTTCGCAGAACTCTGCGAGTTGTTAACAGATTTTGATGAATTTTTTTATATGTTTTTCAAATGGCCAAGGCCGTGTTTTGACGAAGCAAAATTCAAAATTTTGTCACAAATTTAAAAAAAATGGTGACAATTATATTGTTTTCAATTTGTGATAATTTTAATTTTTGGCACTCCAAAAATTGAATAGTAAAAAACTTAAATGATCTGATCTGAGAGGTGGAAGTAGTTTTTGTACGATTTTGCTTAATATCCGCTTAGAGGATGCCAAACTTCGGCTCGACGGCGCTTAAATTAAGGTTGTAATCGCAGGGATAGACAGAAGGACACCCCCTTTTGTATGAGAAGTTGGAGTAGTTTTTGTCCGATATTGCTCAATTCAAGATAATTGAGATGACAAAATAGAAATATTAATTACACAGTGCAACAGTGAAAAAAACACCAGAACGTGACTATATAGGTTCGAAAGTACAACCGGAACTGAGTAAAACCCTAGCTCAGTGTGGCTAGATTGACTAACAAAATTTTTTGTTAATCCCTTAAACTTTTTGAAATGACATCAGTTTTTGGCCAACAGTTTCTTCAAATTTTAATCTAGCGCTTTCTCTTCTTAAGAAAAGTTGTAGCTAATAATCTGCTTAAGAAATTGATATAATAGTATATCCCAAAAAAATTAAACTTTCGTCGTTTATTTTCAAAATTAAGATTTTTTTCATACTCTATTCAGTGAAATTGTAGTTTAGGTAACACCGAATAACTTCTCTGAGCAAATCTCTTAAAACCCTCTATCTATTTTAAACAAATCATTTTTTTTAGGAGTTTTGGGCCATTGTGCAATGTTTTTACTTGCTATCTTTACCAAAAACGTACTTATTGTATAAATGAACAACTTCTTTAAGCAACCAATATGATCGGAATACTCCACTCCTTAAATTTTTCACAAAGAGAATTCGGGTGTCCCTTATATGGCATTTTTTCGAATTTCGTTAAAAATATGTTTTAATCGCGATGTTGGTCATCTATCTTCACGTAATTTTGCTTTTGCCAAAATTGCGAATATATTGTGGGAAATTTCGTATCGATAGTTAGTCATTAGGGTTTGCCGCAATGAGGTTAAAGTTCGAAGTTCGCTGCTGAGTATTTTTATTTTGTATACAGACTAAGTACTAATAAGCCGTTCAATACTTCAAGTGATGACCTAAAATAGTATGTATATGCTTTTACCATATCTCTTATAGACGTCGAGATATTTGATATAGAAGTTGGGATATTTTTGAAAAAAAAAAAAATTTTAAAAATTTTGAAATTGAATTCCGAAGTTGATTTTCAACTTCAACTATTTCAACTTTTTAATATAAATCAAATTAAAATCTATGTTCTTAAAAAGTATATGTGTATACTATCAATATCTTTATCAATTCTCGAGATATCAGGAGTTTAAAAAGCATAACAATGACTACTGAACTTTTGTTCCACCTGAATATCCATTGCCTCTATTAAGGTTTAACCGAGTTATTTCGCCCACCAACCGTCCAGTCAACCAGCCAGACAGACGGATATGGCTCTATAGTCAAAAAAGAATTTGGTCTTAAGATAATTGGGTTCTAACACGTTTCCTTTAATGTGTCATACTTTTTTCCGTATCAAATGATATATGTATATCCTTATACCTAAGGCCAAATTCTATGTCCGGTTGGAGCTTCTATAAGGCCTATAATTGCAGAATCAAATGGACCCTGTTTAATGTGTGTGAAATGCAATGTTGTTGAGACCGATAGTGAGTCGACATTATCGTCGGTACCCAACTTGAAGCTTGAGTGGTGTTCATTAGCAAGTGTGCACTCTTACGAACTTTTTGCATAAAAAACAGTCACTGAGAGTTGCTGTAATCGTACCCGATTCTTTATATTAACATTTGATTTCAAATTATTAATGTCACCAACTTGTCATTCTAAAAAGAAGCAGATATGAGGTCTTTGGATTTTCCACAAATTGAATGTTAATTATTATTTCAAATTTCGGTATGAGTATTTTACAACACCTAAAGCACGATTGTGTCTTTCCATGTCGTTTGCCACCATGTTGCATCAGAACTCCCTGCACTATTCTTCTCATTTAGAACTCAAATATTTCATCAAAAATTTCCACCATCTTCCTTAGAGTTCTCATGTA